>PVJA010030172.1:0-26032 GCA_004027025.1 Myocastor coypus | reverse complement strand
CCACCACGCCCGGCTAGAAATTCAGCTATTGTTCTAGAAGAGAGAAGAGTGACCTCATGCTGATAGGAAGAGAATCGTTTCTCAACATGATAAGACCACCTTTGGCTCATATGGAAAGAAGTTTTCTATTTTACATAATGGAAAAGGTCAAAGAGCAAGATCACAGTTCTCTTTAGGGGGATACAGGAACTGGTTTTAGAGGGCTCAGGCTACCTGTAATTAACACTTCGAACCCAAGTCTTTTTTCTTCTCATTCTTACAAGTGACAGGAAAGTCACATAGCTTTGCCTGAGCTAACAAATATGGAATGCTTGTAGGAATGGCATAGTCTCCTGTGGAATGAAAGGAATTTTTCTGAAAGAGGCAAGTTATGTCACCAAATAAAGAGTCTTGAAGAGGAAAGGGTAATGTCAAATCAGAGTAAAGCAATGAATGAGGTTGGGGTACAAAAAGCTAGCAGAAGGTGGGCCGGAAAGCTCAGCGGACTAAAAGGCCTGCTTACACAGAGCACAGATCCCCAGCGTGCCCTGCTGGCCCCACCTCTGGGGCACACTGAGGTAGCATGACTGGGCACGGTGGCACTCCTGCTCCCAATGCTGGGAGGCTGAATACGGGAGAATCATTACAAGTCTGGTTAATGGGAGTAAGGCCCTATAGATCTTGAACTAAATACATTAAAGACAAAAACAAAAACAAACAAACAACAACAACAATAACTAGCATAGAATGAGAAGGCCCCTTATGGAAACTGATGTAGAAGCTATCTTCTCTGGAAAGACATGAGGGTAAGTTTATGTTTTCTATGAATTAAACCTTAATTTGCAATACATTATATTACAGTAAGAGTTACCTGGAAGTGGAAGGAAAGATGGAGTATGGGATCCAAAATATTTTACAGAGATGAGTATCTGCCAATGAAAGGAAAGATAAGCTATAACACTGGCCCAAGAACATCCCAGCAAATGTGCAAGGATGCTCTGGAGTAGATATTACACAGCAAAGCTGTCTGACGTCTGTGCAAGATGGCCAGAATTACATTTCACTGTTTCAGTCAGTCACTCAATGCTAGTTCTTTGAGGATGGTGTAAAACCAGATGGGAAAGCTCTCTGACACTTAGGATGTATACCAGCCTCTATCATGTATACCAGCTGGTCATTATCTGTTCTTGGCACTTGCAGCTATTGGGTGGCAAATTATTTTTTAATAGGGAATTTCGGTTATCTCTCCATCTCTGCATCCATCATAACCACATCCTGTTGAAGAACTAAGTCTACTGAATTATTGGTCTGGAGTGACTGATCTGTGAAGGCTATTGGGTCAGCATACTTCCCATCCCCCACTTTGTGAGCTCTGGAGGAAAATGATGACTGGTTGTGAGGACCCTCAGGCGGGGTAAAGCCCTCTCTTTCTTTCCATGATTTCTAGAAACACTTTCATAGGGCTGGGGATTTATCACCAAGGTCATGTCCATTGTTTTCGCCATTTCTTTCTTGGCTCCATCTACGTTTTTCTGCCAGACGGGATCAGTCCTTGAGTATAACGGCATTATCCCTCAGTTCTTGCTCTCTGAATCTTGACATTAAAAAATAAGTCATTACGGGGAGATCTTCTCATGTCTTCTCTCCTCTGTAGGAGGTATACTGGGAAAGGTACATAAGGTCAGTTCAGGGGAAAAATATTTAGCCTATATCCTCCTGCACTATTTTCTTCATTCCTGCTTTACCATTTGTAAAGCTGATATTTGACATTTATTAATCTCATGAGTTTGTTCTCAGGTTGGAAGGAGCTGGAAGCCATAAAGGTGAATAACTGGGCTTCTTGGAAAGATCTTGGTGTAAAAGTGAGGTTTAGTTGTGATTTCTGCTGTAGTAGTAAAGGCTCAGTGACTCTTATCATGGTCTTACAAGACGCATAAAAATTATTTTGCCAGATAAGGGCATGCAGACCCTTAGACGTTATTTCATATTTCTGCTGAGGATAAACTCTGAAATCACAGATAATTTTGCCCATTCACATTTAAGTCTATTTTAAACAAACATCATCTTCAATGCACTTCATTGAAATCATTCTCACCAAGATCACCAAATAACTTTGCATTTACTAATGCTATCAAATACTATTCAGACTTTTGCTAGCTGTTTAAACTTTTTACTTCTTGAGGGTGCTGAGCTTATCTCCTACTCCTTTTCTAATTTCTTTTCCTGCTGGCTTCCTTGCTGTTGGTTTTCTGGGGTGTCTTCATGTCTGACTACACCTTCACTGTCTCATTGTGGCTTCTCACATTATCTGTCAATGATCATCTTCTGCAAAGTTCTGTTTCTGGTTTTCATGGTAGGTAATGTGTTTTAGCGCATTCAGGATGCATTTTTTTGCTCAGCGTCCTCTTAACCTGTGGAATATAGGAAGATCAAATAATAAAGCCAAAATAAAAGGAAGCAAAACACTTTGAGATGCTGGATAGTTCTGGATATAGTTTAATTTCTATGATTAGACATGTATATCTTGTGATGCTTAGTTGTGGAGCTAAATAAGGAAATTAAGGCATGGGTTCTTTTTTTTTCTATTGGGGTTGCTGGTGAACATAATATAGTTTGGAGTAGGTAGGTATAATTATAGTAATTTCTACTGAGGCTATTTCCTGGTTTTATGGATTCCTATTAATTTTAGAGGCAACAGCTCCTTTAGTGGTCCAGTTCTGCAGTACGGCTCTGGGATTTGTTTCGTGAAGCTTAGAATAGAATTATTTTCATTAGCCTTCTCTGTATTTCACACAATATTTGTAATAGATCCCTTTCCTCTTAATCTGACAGAAAACTTAGTTTGTACGTGAATACTGAGTAATATAGTACCACTTCTCTTGGAGTTTTCTGTTTATGTTAAAACTCAGTGGCTCATCAATAGGCAGTACCATCCTGTACTGCACAGATACATACTAATTTTGTACCTTTCTGTGAGGCAGCACTATTAAGCACCTGCATATGTCCTGGATATCTCTATACAGATGTGAAGTAAAACCTCATATTCACTGCATCTAAAACTGAAGTAGTTTTATTTATTTATTTATTTATTTATTTATTTATTCTTTTTTTGAGACAGGGTCTCCCTATGCAGTTGAGGCTGGCCTTGAGCTCATTTTTGTAGCACAGGCTGGTCTCGAACTCACATCAATCCTCCTGCCTCAGCCTCCCGAGTGCTGGGATTACAGGCGTGAGCCACCACACCTGGCTTGAAGTAGTTTTATTTTTAAATACTTTTATTTATTTTAATAAAGCCTGGATGTTCCCTATCCAGACTTATAACCTAAATATTTTGGTGTCATTTTTCTACTCCTTTCTTGACCATGTTCTCAACTTCCTGACAGTACTAAAACCTGTTCACACTAATTTCTAATTTGTCTTGTGCTCACCCCGTCTCTCCCTCCCCACTGCTAGTACTCTCCTTAGTCCTTATCTGGGTTATCAGAGTAGTCTTTTCTCTTTTTGTATAGCTTTCTTCCTTTGCTCCGATTGTAAAATACACTTTGAAGGTAAGTATATTCTTTGTTTGCTTGTTGTTATATTTTGACATGTCTGAAACTAGGATACCTCTTATAACTGATGGCGACCCCCACTTGCTGTCAGCTGAGGAGTGATTCTAACAGAGTATTACCTGTTTACATTAACTTGGCTGTTATTTAGGGAGAATCAAGAAGACAATGGCAACTTGTTGATATTTCAGTCAGCCACCACTAATGGACCATTTGAGGAAGGAATGAGTCCTGATTATTGTATAATAAATTTTCATCACTGCCCTGTGGCAAAATTTCACATCCTCAAAAGCTGTACAGTGAGTGCCAATAGCTTGGAAAAAAATTCCACAGATGATGTTGGAGCACTCTTAATAGATGTTGCCTATCACATATACTGTGCATATTATACGGACCAATATCACCTACTATTTAGGGTGTGGGGTGGGTGAAATGGGGAGGAGATGGAATTTCAAAGTGAGCAAAGAAAAACTTCTCTCAGACAAAGTTAAGTCTGTCCATACCTCAAACATTCTTAAGACCTGCATTTTAAGCTAGCGTTGGCTTTTACTTACATACAAAATTTTAAGAGTGATCCCAAGTGTTCATAAGTATAGAACGTCTCAATCTTATTTTGAGAATTTTGAAGAATGGTTTTGTTTCTTTATCTCTAGTGGCAGATATGACAACTCAGCTACTTAAGTTGTAATATTTGAAAATTGATAATGAATCGAGACATATTATATCTTACTCAACAGAAATATTTTCAAGTGGTGCAAAAGCATTTATCCCCAACTGCCAACAGGCATATGTGGTAATTTCCTCCCTGCCCTTGCTCTGTGCAGATATCATAGTTAGAATGCTATAGACTTCATAACTTATTATGAATCTGAGCGCACAGCAGCATAACAAAGAAGTGCTACTTTCCTAACCATAGGAAGAGGTGCTTTGAAAAAAGTAATTCTTTTAAGCATTTGCTTATCTTTTTTCATCTTCTACCCAGTTCTGCACCCATCCCCCATATGTGACTATTAACTAAGTCAGAATGAATGCTCCTATCGCTTCCTGCTCAGCTGAATCAACACTTCCGGAGGCTGTGACTAATAAAAGCCACAGCCCATGGTTATACTTGGCTTTTAAAAATCTTGGTTAGCTGTAAGGGCATAATTATAAGTAGCCATACATACAGAATGAGTAAGCTGATTCAAACTATGTCTATAAATTGCATGGGGCAAGAGGAGTGCATCAACAAGCCAGACTTCATTAAAGATTATTATTTGGCTTTCAAAAATTGTATTGGCTGATTACATAGATATTTTGAAATCATGATAGTACAAACAAAGACTTTTATTTATAGAATCTTTAATTGTCCTTTGCTTTCCTATTCATGGTTCAGAATACTAGGACATACAGAAAAGGAAAGATAAAATCTCTTAAAGGTAGACTAACAGTTATTACAACAATATTATTTCATTAGTTAATTAGCATGCAGATTGGTTAATCTCCAGGAACAAGAGTACTTTATTACTCTAAAAATGATATAAGAATATCTTCCATAGCACCTCCAATAGTGTCATTGTGTATATGGTATTGAACTATGAGTAATTTTTCATTTTCCCCAGAAAGAGTTTTCATCAAGAGAAAGAAGATGGTTTGTTACACTGGGTGCCCACCTTGGGTGGCAGATGTGCCCATTAGATTCACTTTTCGTGGCTAAATGCTGAGCCCTTCAAAACAGGAGATCCAAGTTACTAGTAGACCAGGGGTCTAGCAGAAGTAATAGGCAGGTTTAAAGAATTCCTGTGTTTTATTCTGATGATAGGAAGTGTTTCTGAAAACATAGTATTAAAATTATTTTAAATTCCCCATATTACCTTTTATTCTGAGCTTGTTTTTACTCTTGCTTTGTCTTCGACAATCAAATCTTCCCACAGGGGTTGGTGGTGATGGTGAGAGTGGTCGAGGACTTTATCTCCTCCTCCTCCCCCTCCCCCTCCCCCTCCCCCTCCCCCTCCTCCTCCTCCTTTTCCTTCTCATTCTGGCAAGCACTTATTCTATTGAGCTATCTCCCTGGCCCCAACCAGGGAACCATTTCCCTTCTGATGGTTCAGTTTTCTTGGTTTTTCCCTCACTTTCATTTTTTGATCTATTAATGCTGGCTTCTTCTTGATCACATTTACTATGGTGTATCTTCTGTCATGGTAAAAGGAAATTATTTTCTCCAAACTTTTAATCTCTATTTTTTTCCTTTTTCATTGCCAAGTTTTAATAAAGAATAGAAAATGTCTACATCTCTTCATCACTTATATACTTTGAAGCATTCCATCTACTCTTATATCTCATAAATCTAGTGAAGCAGCTCCTGCAAATCATTACTTTCTAACACTTTAAAATTCTTCACCATTTAAATTATTTCGCCAGATCTTGGCTACATTGATCGTTTCATCCATTAAACTCGTTTCTTTGGATTGTATGACATTGATGTTTTCTGGCTCTCTTCTTGCTTTTATGGACATTTTTGTTAGTGTTCTTCAGTTGATTTTGATCTCTTAAATATTGATATTTCCCATCATCTTGATCTTTTTCTCCATAGATCAATTTTACCCTTTTTGTGGCTTTATACACACTCCACAGGCTGATGACAAATATGTTGTCTATAGAAGTCAACATTTTATATTTTTGCTATCATGTTGCCTTTGACTCTTGGTCTTGTGCCAACTATGGGGTGCTGTTCTGGGAGAGGTGTTGATATGTTTCACATAGAAATCCTTCTCATTGGTGCAATACTGGCTTCATGGAACTCTCTCAGTTAAAGGTTAGATAATTTTACATTTATCTTATTCTCTCTCAACTCCCAGGACTCCTTTCCTCATGTTGCTATGTCCCTCATGTTGCCCACTCTGCTGTCCCTCTAGACTAAGCTATGAGGACAAAACCTTCCTAACTCTTTTCTAGGACAAGGGACTGTCCAACATCCAGGCCCCCCCTGCTTGGTTCCTGAGGTATGTGAAGAAACATACCTAATTGGGTGTTCTACCACCACTTTTGGTAGTACATGGTCACAAAGTTGGCAACATTATCATTGTCTCACAAGTTATCAGGCCAGAATCTGGGGTGTCAACTTGTCGTCCTTGCTCACCTCCTCTGTTCAGCTAATGTGGTCAATTCCATTGTCCAAATGTCCCCTATGGCCCACCTTTCCTGCATGGGCTTGGTGTCATTGCCTCTTGTGACACCCACTCAGATCCTTCTTCTGTTGTTGACCCAAGTATCGCTTCCTTCAATTTGTCTTTCACACAGTTTTGCAAAGTATCATCTAACTGCGGGTCTGGTTATATTTATTTCTTACATTTGGTGGCCAGATTTCCTATATCTTTATGAACGGCTCAACCTTCTTAGTGTGTTATACCACCCACTCCAGCCATTGTCGAATTTGTGGCCTTTCTTGTCCCATCTCCTGCCAGCTCTCCTTCCCATCATGCGCATTGTTGTCTAGCTTCTAGCCATCGGGTATGTGTTAGTGCCTACCTGTAATGCCTCTCCTTCTACTTTTCTTTTCCTACCTGTTGCTTTATCAGCATCTACTTACTAGGAAAATGCCAATGAAAACCACAAATGAGACACCATTGCTGCAAATGGCATGGCCAGTGGGGTCCTGAGAAGGAGACAGGAGACTAAGAAAAGCCAAAATATGTAATAAAAGGAAATCTGGGATGGGTGAGGTTATACCTCCCTGATGGAGACAGCGGCAACCCAGCATGATCTGCACCTATATTTACGCACAGTAAAAAGGCGGGAAGTAATGAAGGGAAGGGGCTGATACTGCAAAGTCTCAATGTTTTGCTGAGAATTCTGAAAGCAACGTTCTCAGAGCTGTCTGTGCTGTAGTTAATAGGGAGAAACACCACGGATAGGCACCTGTTGACATGAAGTTGGGCTAGAAGTCAACTCGTTTATATGGTCTGCCTCTGGCATTTTATGTTCCTGGGAGTGGCTTTACTCTAGTCCCAAGAAGTTTGCCAACCTCAGCTCAGCTTCTTACCACACACCATGAGCTATCTATCAGAATGGCTTAAATTAAGACTTACAATAGCAAGTGTTAGCAAGGACTTGGAAGAGGTCCTTATTATAAATTTCTTATTATACACTGCTGGTAAGAAAATAAGTTGGTTCAACCCCTTTAGAAAATTGTTATCTATGAAAGTTAAGCATATTTTAATTCATTTAAAAATCAATTCCTGGGGGACTGGCAAGATGGCTCAGTGGTCTAAAGCGCCTGCTTAGGAAAGCTTAGGCGGCTGCAGGGACTGTGGTTCGATTCCCAACACCACATACTGCGCCAGCCCTGCCCTCAGGGCAGGCTAAGCCGGCCATAAAAACAAACAAAAGTTCTGAAACAAGAAAAAAAATCAATTGCTGTCAGGAATAGTTAGCTTCAACGTTATATTTTCATAGCATTTTACTATGGTATTTGTCTGATGTTATTTTACTTGCTTATTATTTTTTCCCATTAGATTATGATATCATTTAGAAACATGATCTATTTTTATGTCTGTCTTCCCAGAGACTAGTACAGATCTAGCAATAATAGTTATTCAATAAATACTTAGTGAATGAGTTACTTATGTTTTCAGAAGAAATAGGTATAAACTCTTGGTAACAGTTCCAAGTAAAATGCATTGATTTATAAACTCATGATTTCATCTATTAGAAATAAAAACTATATAGCTTATCGTGCTTCCTCCTTTGCATCAATTTTATGCCAGCTCTGCAGCTTTAGAAATCAGACCTTTAACCATCAGTATCAGCCATCTTTTTCATAAAAGAAGGAAATGTAATAAAATGAAATTAGCATACCATGCCACTCAACTTGAAAAAACTGTGAGAGACAGTGGAGCAGTAGCAAGAGCCACCTAAAATAAAACGTTCAAAAGCAGAAAATATTTTGGATTCGTATCTGTTCACTTTATCTGGCTCAAAACTGACATTTGGAATCCGAAATGAGACACTGGTAGTCAAACATATTAAAGATCAACTAGGGAAACAAAGGAAAGAGGACTACTTGCTACCTCAAGTGAGACATCTAATACAAGGACTTTTGCAGTTAGCTCCAAGTTTCATAAAAATACTAAAGCAAACAAAGGAAGCAAGTAAGTCTCATCACTTTCAGTTTCTACATGACGGACATATCAATTCACATATACAGCATCTCCAGCTGCTAAATCATAGGGTCAGAATTTGAACTTATCTGCCCTAGAGCTTATGCTCCCTCTGCGGTGGGACCTGCTCTGAGAAGCACTACTGGTCAGGGCACCATCCAACTGGGGAGAAATACTATCTCCATAGCTAAGTTGGTTACAAAAATTTCAGATTTAGTGAGAGTAGTTTATTTAGAAGCAGTTAAGGATATCTCACATAAGTGACCAGTAAAGGCTATAAAGTTTATTCAACTACTTCCATAGCATTCAATGAAAATTAAATTAAATTTTCAAAAAATAAAAAAAGAAAATGTGGATGGATGAAATTTGTGCTTCCTGGGCACTGTTCTAAGGTTCTTATGGCTTGAGTAAGAGACCTTGTTTCAGGAGTGTACAAATCACCTCTGTAATTCAAAAAGAAGAAAGGAAAGAGAAAGAGCTATTTGTTAAGTGACATGATTTTGATTCTCTTCTCCTCTATGAAAAGTTTTGCTCTCCTCAGGATACTGACATATTGCTCAAGTCATCCTTTCTTCTGAAGATTATGATTAACAAGATACCCGAGACCCGGGTCAGAAAAATATGTTTCTTTCCAGTCTAATTCCTCATTATTCTTGCCCAATATCCTGCATCTGATGATAGCTAGAGTGCTTTGTGATGTCACTTTGATCAAACTACAAGTAAGGAAAGGATGTCAATAAAGCAACTCTGAGATCTCTCATGACACAACAAGTACATGCAGGTGCATTGCAAAGCAGCCTATATCAGATCCATGCATTGGAAAACTACTTTTCTACTTTGCTGTCGTCCGCATTCTTCTTTGGAAGAATGCCGTGTTATGCTGAAGCGCTACTTACGCTTGGGAACAAAGTGTCAGCGTGAAGTGTCTGTGGCTTAGTGTATGGGGATGGAGTGGGGAGGAGAGGAAGGATATATGCTATGAAATCCTGCTTTTTTGTCATTGAGAATAAAATAGAATTGCCTAGTTTAGGTGAATTAAATTATTTCTGTAATGAATTAGATAAAAATGTTAGATTGATAGTAAAGTACCAAGCTGTATTTTTTCAGTGTGCAAATCAAACATAGGGCTTTTGTAATGCGCTACATCCCAGGTCCTTCTTTATTTTTCATTTTTAGACAAAGTATTGTTAAGTCACTAAGTTTCTCAGGATGGCTCTGACGTTGCAATCCTTTTGCCTCAGTCTCATAATGTTGGGATTACAGCTCCAACTAGATTTAAAAATACTACTTGCATAAAACACCAGGCCAATTTAACCTCTAAATCTTTCCACATAAATTTCTTGCATAATTTTAAAATTTATAGATCTTTTGGGAAAATCATTTAATCTTTGAAGAAGCTAAGAAAATAAGGCATTTATTAACCTATCTCCACTAAAATACCATTAGAGAGAACTTTTGGCAGCATAAACTTACAAGACAAGGAAAATGGAAGAAAAGATAAAGGCAAAAGTAATTTAAGAGTATAGAAGTAAACGGTGAAAACAAAGGAAACTAAAGACTTAGTGAACAGGGAGGAAACCCCGTAGTAAGTGAAGTTTCGTTGCAAGACCACAAAAGGATCTACAGGCTGCTTCTGAAAGACTGTGTTGCAGTATCAAATGAGAATCAAACCTGTAGATTCTATTTTCAGGTTCTTTACATGGTCACTATTCTCTTCCAACCTGGTAGAGAATGGATTGTGATACTATTGATGAGAAAGGCTCTGCTTTAGGGATGACAGAGTGACGTGGGGAGAGTGCTGCCTTAAAAACAAGATGACAGCATATAGTAAATAGGTGGCCTTCTTCTCCCTAAGTCTTGCTTCCTCTACTCAGCACCAAGAAAATATGGACAAAGTGGGAAATTTGTAAATACTCTCGGTGGGAATTTTGAGGATTCCTTTGTTGGGAATGGAAAAAAAAAAAAAAAAAACAGATACTGATGATTTGAGATATATATATAAAAAAAAAAAATGGCAGAGCCTCTGACAACAAGTGAAGTCCTATGGACTCACCACCCATTTCTTAGCGTTTTAACCATTACTATAAACATAGATTTGAAATCACTGGATAACTGAGGAAACTGAAGTAGAATGTACCAAACGGGGTGGGAGGATCTAAACAGGAAACTGGAAACTGAAGAGTGCACAGAAAAGGCACAGAGCAGAAACGTCAGAAAATTGTAATTCAGATTTGAGAGGTCAGGGGAGATAGCGCTCACATGACAAAAGATTTAAAATGAATCATATGCTAACAGAAGTGAAATATTAATAGAAGCGTTAGAAGGTAAAGTGAATATCTTAGATTGCAGAAAAATAGCAGAGATGGGCAAAGCAGAATAACTAGATAAGAAAATTAGCCAAAGGAATGGAGTTCTAGAAGCAAAGGTAGGACATGAAAACAAAGTAGAAGACAAATCACCAAATGAGAAAGACTTAGGACAAAGTGTCCCTGCTAAGTGCCCGTCACCATGCCTGGGGTGGAAGAGGATGCAGCGTCATATATAGTTACCAGTTTTCAGACTTCTGAGAACAAAGTAAAGAAATGCTTAACCTCCCAGAAAAGAGCACAGACAAATAGATAACATCCAAAAAGTTTAGGAGTCAGAATGGAATTAGGTTTCTCTATACCAATATTGGAAACACAAAACCAAAGAACAGCAAAACGACTGCAGTAATCTTAAATCCTGAGGGGCAGTGACTACCAGCTAATTCTATACCTAGTTAAAGCATTTGCAAGCAGGAGGTAAGAAAGCCTTCAAAAACTGAACCCCCATGTACCTTTTATTAAGAAACTAGTAGAGGAGGCATTCCACTAAATGACGGAATAAACTGAGAAAGATGATGCCAGATACTCAAAGACGTCCCACACAGGATAGAGAGGAAGGGAATTCCTAGGCTGCTGGTAAGGAGACCATCTAGCAAGACAGCGAAGAAGCAGGTCAAGACAAATCCTAAGTCAGATTGGCACAAGCTTGAGGCGGCCCAGCAGGAAGTCATTAAGACAGAATGAGACTGACATTTTTAACAGATGCAGTAATAGCTTTGAATATTTATGGTTCTATCTGAAAATCTGGATATGAACAAAAAATAGGTATACAGAGAAAACAAAACAAGTTATTTTGGAGTTTTAGTAACTCCAGGGACAACAAAAAAGAATCGAGTAAAAAATTTAATCATATTGCTCCATATGTTCAACTAGAATACTCATAAATGCACATGATATTAATAGGGAATGTTGATTAAAGCAAAATTGTGATATTAATTGGGTTAAATATTAGATTAGGGAAATATGTAACTCTATTTGTAAAGGCGCGAAAGGGTTAAAATTCCTCTTAAACTGGAAATTTAATAGTGTATGGAATAAAAAACAAGAAACAATAGGATCACAATATTTGTAATATTATAAATATTCTAATATACCTATATAAATATTTAAATCTATAAATAATTATTTATAATATCCATCGATATTGTAAATATTATAGTAGAGTATGGTATAAATATGCATAATATAAACATAGCCCCCTGAATAATAGCTATAAGATAGAAAATAGCCCTTTGCCTCAAAATTAAACTTTTACTATTCCTGGGAAGTAGAAATTTGGAAGGGAAAAAGGTGACATTTGAAATTTTGACGTCTTAAAAATATTTTTGTTGAATTTGAATTTTAAAATTATATAGAGCAACCAGTTTCTAGGCCATCTCAGGAGGATCTTGGAAGTTTTCAGTCTGTCCTGACAAGTAAAGTGTTTAAACAATCAACTTATCTTAAATCCATGAAAGAAGTGAGATCTTAGGACACACTGGTGCATCTTAATCTGGTGAGGCTGACAGGTGAATTCTGAAATTCATTTACTAGAGCAGAAACCTCTGCAGGGACCAGTGCCAGGGTAGAGAAACTTGAATTGTAAGTGAGTAAATACTACAGGTGTAGTGTGAATAAATCTGAGAGAGAAAACCTTGAAGAAGACCCTGTCATCTGCAGCTCCCACCCTTTTGTGAGTTTTATCTGCACTAATTGCTCTAGTTTCCCACAGTGAATGTTAGAGAAATATCCTTCATGCTTCCAGCAGGAGAAAAGAGAATTATAAAAGGCTTCCCTCATTGCTTAACAAAACATAGTACATGATGAACTATTACAGGTTGTGGATTTGAATGATGAAGCAAATAGAGTTATGTGGGCCATTAAATTCAACAAAGAAAAATCAGAAATCTGATTTATTTTGAGTCATGGCTGGAACTTTCAAAACTGTCTCTCTCTCTCTCTCTCTCTATCTCTCTCTCTCTCTCTATATATATAATATATGATATATATAATATAATATATAATATAATATATAATATAATATATAATATAACATACATACATATATATATATATATATATATATATATATATATATATATATATACACACACACATACGTACATATCATGCCCTGACTGGATCTGAAAATTCTAGATTGTTATCCACATATCTATATGTTGATTATTAACTTTGATAGTTTGATTAGTTTGAGAGACACTCAAGGCAACAAAGCACACCTGGAGCTTGTCTGCGTAGGCTATGAGGTGGGACCCTGGGAACTGTATCTGGGCCCTGGCTCCTTCACCTGGGCTTCTTCTCCTGTGCTCTGCCATTGGCCTCCATGTGGCAAGAGCTTTCCTCTGTCTCACCATCGCACCATTTCTGACTTGGAGCCAGCCAGCCATGGCCTGAAGCCTCTGAGACCATGAGTTAAAAAAGCCTTTTTTTAGAAGTGGAACACATGGTGTACCCAAAAACTGAAGTGAATGGTTAATTTTTAAAACTGCATTACAGTAAAACACATTGCCATTAATTCGAACTAACATACTTAGTCTTTCTTCAAACACATCTTATTCCACTGTTCTGGCCATTTCTTGAGTGTCTGCAGTTGCACTGTCCTCTTCCTATCTTGACTTCCTGAATTGGTTAAAAATGGTTTCTGCTCATGGTCATTTTGACTTTGGGGAAAGATCTGGCATGGTGGCAGATCCAGTGACTATGGTAGGTGAAGACGTTTTTTAATGTTTTCATTTGATAGAGATTACTGTAAATGTTTTGAATAGATTGCAGACATCAATGCTGCTCTGGCAATAAAGCTAAAGGCCAGAAATAAGGCTTACAAGCCTGCTTTCAGAAATGATTATAGCAAGGGTGTGAGTGTGTTCAAAGCAAGAGGGATTACTCTGAGTGGGATTATGGGTAAAGTGTCTTTTATTACAATACATTTAAAAAAAATTTGAGCACTCACTGTATCTCTTGGCACAGTGAGTCATCTTTCCATGATGGGCCACAGAGGAAAAAACAATGCTCTTCATAAACAGGGATTTGAAGACTTGGTGAACTTTTCAGAAAAAAAAAATAATATTCAATGGAAATCTTTAAATGGCAATGAAAGACCTGAAATTAGATGAAATAATGGCTTTGAAATTAACCCATTGATGCTTCTGTTTTTTAGTTTAGTTCAGTCCTTTTGGCAGACAATTCAGATAAATGGATTGGTCATGAGACATGGCAGTAATGAAAAGATCAATTGAAAAATGCATCATTTGTCTACATTAACAGTCCTTCCAGTTGATAAAATTCTAAAATCTTTTAAATTGGGCTGCTATAAACATAGGTGCACAGATATCGCTATGGTAAAAAACAAATCTTTTAAAATATTAAAGCAACATTTTCCTGAAAAAGCTAGAAGATACTGATTGTTGTGAAAATAATTATATGCACAATAGGATGAGAAATACAGTGGTGTTACTCTTTTTCACTGCAAAATTTGTCTTCTGTGATTGCATGTTGAATGAATACCAACATTCATAAAATAACATAGAGACTAGGCACAGAAAGAAATGAAAATATCACAGCGAATCCTTATGCATTCCTAATTGCCCAAATGTACATACATGAGACCAAGATATGCTTCATGGGATGCTATCATTTAAGTGTGTTTGTCAGTAGCAAAACCTATGCTGAGGCTGATCCAAGGGTAAGGATGTTGAAAATTTTGAGGTGCGGCCTTAACAGAACTTAATTAGGCCGGTGGAGACACCACCCTGGGAAAGAATTAAGTCCTCACTCACAGAAGTGGGTCAGGTGTGTGGGACTGTATTATTTATCACAAGTGTGAATTGTTATAGGTTAAATATGTCTTTCTTGCTTCCTTTCTCGATGCGTACCTCTTCTGCAACTGCCACTTGCTGCTCCGGCAAGCTGTCCTGCCATGTGGTGCCATCTTCTATGTTGTCATAACTCAGTATAAGCCTCTGATCAGTTATGGTCACCCAAGCTAGCTTTGGGAACTGGAATAAAACTTCTTTTTGTCATAAATTACTCAGGCTTACATTTTTCCACAGCAATATGAAGTGGACCAAGATAGCAAGTAGATGGATACGCTGAGGTTCATCCCATTGTATATTATTCATCACTGAAGTAAATAAGCTATCAAGACATGAAAACACCCAAGGGAACTTTAAAAGAGCATACTGTTAAGTGGAAGAAGCCCACTTGGATAGATTGTCTTTTGCATGATCCCAACTGTATGACATTCCAGAAAAGAGAGTAAAAAGGGCTGGGGAGAAGAAGGGCTAAATAGGCAGAGTACAATGTAAAAGTACTGTGTATGATGTTAAAATTGTGTATATATATCATTATACATTTGCCCAAATGCATAAAGCATGTAAAAAGAGTGAAACTTAATATAAACTATGGCCTGTGAGTGATAATGTTATGTTACTGTATGTTCACCCAAAGTAGGGGATGAAGTCTATCATTGGGGTAAAAGATGTAGATAATGGCAGGTATGCAGACATGGGAATACACGGAAATCATAGCTTCCACTCAATTTTGCAAATGCAAAATTGCTTTAAAATAATCTGTTTTAAGAAATCATGTACAAGTTCAAAATCAGAAATTTGGGGTGCGGAGATAGCTCGGCAGTCTAAGCACCTGCCTGGCAAGTACAAGGACCCACATTTGATCCCCAGTACTGCATGCCGTGCCAGCCCTGGAACCTAGAGTGTGCTGTGCTGGCCCCGAAACCGGGCGTGGTGACGCATACCTGTAATCCCGGCACTGGGGAGCCTGAGACAGGAGGATCCCTATGAGTCTGAGCTTTGTGGTGAGATCCTATATCACGTGAGTAAAAAAAAAAAAAAAATATATATATATATATGTATATATATATACATATATATATATACATATATATATATATATATAAATTTCAAAAATTGAGAACTATTTATTGAAAACTACGTGATTTCGGTTGCAAAATGTTAGATCATTCATACATCATTGTTCATTCAAGTGTGCTAAGTTTCATTCATAGGAGGCGCAGTCTGGCAGGCCAACCGTGCAGAGCCTTGCGTTAAGCACGCTCTAAGGATGCGCAATTCAGGCATCTTAATGGACCAGATCCATGCAAAAAAGGAGAAGCATTTGAAAATAGGAAACACAGAAGAGTTTGGTTTAATACAAATACAGTTTTGTGGAAACTCTACTTGTCTCTATTTTAACTCTGTTATTTCTCATACTTCAAATATAAAGAAAAAAACTTTAACGTTCTAAGGATTAGACCTTATCTTTCATTGGGGACAAGATTTAGCTTTAGGAAAGTGAAGACTTCTTGAAAGTTCTCCTCATTTGTGCTGAGCCTATGATAAGGTATCAGCTCATTTTCTGTTTTGACATCTGTAAGTTTTCTTGGAAAAAAATATCTGGAGCATTTTTTTTTTGAGAGAAACACGTTTTAGGCTCTTGCTTAGCTTTCAAACTAAGTAGGCAGGCATAAATATAGATTCTAAAATTTTTATCCATTCCAGTGGCTTTCTGTTTAATCTCTTTTTCAGGTTTGTACATAATTTTGTGCCTATAATTGAACATACAAACATACAAACGATCTTAAATGCATTCCTTAAAAACTCTTGGTCAAGAGGAAAGCACTCCAGAATCATTTAAAATCAGAATGGTAGTAGGCACATTCCTGTCCCTATTTCATACAGTAAGCTGAGTTACATCCAGAGACAGATACCTAAAGGCTGCACGGCGATTGCTGATATGGGAGAACGGGGTCACCAGCGTGTGGTGGCCACTGAGCAGGCCCATGGTGAAGGCCTAGCACGGTCTCTGAGGAAGCATGTTTCAATGTGTTATCTGCGACTGGTTTCATGAAAACCCTCCAAAGCACCTGTAGCCAGCTGAGGCCAGTGGCTCTATTCCTGACTTGTTGAAGTAGAAATTCTGGGTCCAGTGATGTATGTTCGACCAGTTCCTCCTGTACTTCTGATGAGTAGTAAGAGGGAAAGCTACTTTCCAGACAGTAGAGCATGCACATGGGAGGTGGGCAGAATTTCAGAGAGAAAGGGAGACAGAGCCTGGGCATTATTTATGAATGTAGCCCAAATAAATGTTTAGCATTATATTGGGGATCTGAGAGGACAAAAGCAATTGCTGTTCTAAGTTTCATACAGTGGAACCCTTCCTGGAATTCTGGAATTCTGAAAAAGCTGCTACAGTGCTCTTTTACTTTTTCCTCATTGTCAGGCCTCGTGTATATGCCACTTTCTTTCTTTCTTTGTCCCATGTGTCATGGTAGTTTACTAATGAGACTGTGGAGAGACATTTTGTTGGTTCACATCTCAGGGATGGTGATCACAGAGGCAGCAGTGGCTGCACAGGACCTGCACCAGAGGGAAGAAGGACTCTGAGCTAGGCCAATAATAGAGCCCTACACCAGGAAAGTGTCTCCTCCCTTCCTGCTTTCCTTAGCCAGGATGGGCATGACGGCACATGCTCGCAGTCCTAGCAACAGGAGGTGCTCAGGTGACAGGAATGCGTAAATATAGGGACTCTTTCCCCTGGGACTCCTGGAATCCATATTAACTCAAACTATGTGAGACTCAGTGGAAAATTACTGAGCTGCTATGGATTAATGTATGGCCCCTAAATAAGGAGAAATTGCAAATATTAAACTCACGGGTGTTGGCTGGCCAGATAGCTCAGTGGACTGAAGTGCCTCCTTAGGCAGGCACAAGGAGCAGGGTTCAATCCCTGGTGCGCTGTGCTAGCCCCACCCCTAGGCACAGCTGTAATCACAGTGCTTGGGAAGCTGAAAACAGGAGGATCACTATGAGCCTGATCTGTGTAGTGAGACTCTGCAGACCCTTTACAGTAAAAAAATAAAATAAAATCACTGGTGCCAAAACAAAGAAAAAGGGGACAGTTAGAGGCCTCTCAAAAAACTAGAAAAACAATGGTACAGTGTTATGCAACGGTTCCTTCTTTAAACATGACTGTGAATGTAAAGGGAAATGTTGATTCTGATGCTATTTCACAACTAGAACAGGGTTGGTGAGATGGCTCAGCAGTCTTAAAGCACCTGCTTTGGCAAGCTTAGGCAACCACAGGGACCGCGGTTCGATTCCCAGCATCACATGCTGCGCCAGCCCCACCCCCAGGGCAGGATGAGCTGGCCATTAAAGAAAAAAAAAAAAAAAAAAAAAAAAAAAAAAAAAAAAAAAAAAAAAAAAAAAAAAAAAAAAAAAAAAAAAAAAAAAAAAAAAAAAAAAAAAAAAAAAAAAAAAAAAAAAAAACCTAGAACTGTATTGTAAGAGAAAAACGGTCAAATTTGCTTTATTTTCAGACTTTCTTCGCATGAAAGGTATAATTCTTAATTATGTTCAAATGTAAATGTGAGCCACAGGAAAACCAGACACCTCTAGATATTAAGATATCCACTGTTACTGAGTCTGAGGCTTCCCCTACTTCCTCTTTGGGTCCTGACGTGGAGCTTCTAGGCCAGCCATAAGTAAAGCCTCCATGAAGGTGCATATATCCTTGCCTGATTGAGTTCAAACTCCTCAAGGATGATATCTCTAACAGGAAGTAAATGGGAAGTTTATAACTACCCACATTCATGTGCTCCTTTTCTCTTGGTGATCTAAAATAGATCAGATCTAGGAGAGTTTCCTGATGATCTTGATAAATACACTGAGGTCTTTTGAGGACTAATGCAAATCTATGAACTAGATTAGAGAGATGTAATGTTACTCTTTTTTTATTATTATTGGTGCTGGGGATTGAATTCGGGACCTTGCACTTGCCAGGCAGGCACTTAAACCCTTGAGCTATCTGCCCAGCTCTGTAATGTTACTCATCAATCAAATATCAATTTCTAATGAGACACAATGGGTGAAGACTTCAATCTATGGATACTTACTTTCAGAGTGAGTTAAATGGAGCCCAGCCAGCACTTCTGTAAAGGTGACTACATACAGAAACCAAAATGTGCTGAAGTCTTGTTCACTCTGTAACCAATTTCACTATTACTTGCCTCTGTCAGCACCCAGAGGTAATAGATTTCTTTTGCAGACAGGGATTTTAGAACTTTGATTCAGAGTCATTTATTTGAAAATAAACTCTAAAGAATATAACTGGAACACTTACATCTTCCTCTCTCCGTCTTTCAAAAGGTTCAAAAGCGATCATCCATATGCTTTGATTATTGATTTAATGATCTGTTTGGCAACACAGCTGGAATCAATCATAACTTAGTCTCTGGAGGCAGGTTTGGCTGAGGATTAGAGATTCACCCTTGGAAAGCTCTTGACCTTGTCTTTCTGTACCTGAGATGGTATGATCACAAAAACAAAAAGAGAATACATTGCAGACCACACGTTCTCAATGGCTAGTTTTACTTAATTCCCTAAGGCCTAATCAATGCTTAGGATTTTTGGTATCACCTTTTTTGAGGTTTCCCATTATCCCACTAGAGGTAGGCCATCCTCTGCCACCTACTGAACTAAGGCTACAACCACAAACTCTAAAACTAAGTCAACTAAGGGTAGAGACACTCCAGGGTGAGATCCTCATTAGCTGAAGATCATCACTACCCTTTGAGTCATCTGGTAATCTTCTCAATCAGTAAGTGATGAGACTCTGGCTGCCCTGGGGCCTTTTGTGTTCACAAACAACTGATAATCATGGATGTCCACTGCAGTATCATTTTTTCTCTCGATCTTTCTTTATGCCATGCACCATAATACCTGGCAGAAGGTTGGGGCTCACATCAGGGCTACTAGTAGGAAATGTGCACATGTGCACACACACACATGCATGCATATGCACACGTGCGCACACACACGCACACACACACACACGCGCACACACACACGCACACACACACCTGCATGCATAACCAGACGGAAACAGAGAGTTTTGAAATGAAGAGACCATTTAGATTGTTTTTGATCCAAGTTTTAAAATTTAAATATTAGCATAGTAGTAGTGATTATTCCAGAAGTTCCCCCTGTGTTATGGTTTATGTCTAGTTGTCCCCGCAAATATACAATCATGGGCGGGGACTTCTAGAGTTTGAGACTTGATTCATGATCCCTGGGATTATGTGTTTTAGTACTGATGGGATTATGGTCTGAGTACTGCTGGGATTTATAGGTGTGGCCTGAGGCGGATAGGCTAAGGCAGAGAGCCTGATGTAATTTAAAGAGAGACAGAGAGACACACAAACTATTGCTCTCTGCTCCCTTGGTTATTTCGTTGCCTCTGTCGCCATTGTTGCTGTTCTGCCACCATGAACTGCAGTTCTCTGCCATGTGCTACTCAGCCTTAGAGCCGGCTGAATATGGACTGAAACCTCCAGTAACTGTGAGCTAAATAAATAGTTATAATAGAAAATCTCAAAAACAATGATCACAGAGGTGTTACAGGGCAAGCTAATATTCTTGTAAGTTTAAGTTGGTACACCCTTAGGTAATTATAAAATGTTTTATCTGGTTCTACAAAGAATTCCATTTGCTATACCATTCCTATTTTTTTAATAACAAGTAGCATCTGCTGTAAGGAAAAATCATGTATTTGACTAGATACATATGCCATCTCAATAGATAGTAGTAAAACTATCTCAAATCTAAATTTGACTTTTCCTCAACCTTTGTCACCCTGGAAAGATTGAATAATCAATAAATATTCTTATACTGCTAAATGTGTGTACAAAATCCATGCATACAAGTGTTTCAAATGTCATTTTGAAACTGGAAACATTAAAAAGGGTGCAATGCTTTTTATTCTACTTGTCTGGGGTCTAGGTTAAAATAATATTAAATTGTTAAGAACAGAGTAAAGAAATCAATAAGATTCTAATCTTCACAATTGATGACTGTTTTTGGAAGAAATATTTATTTCCACATTTTTGACAACACACAGTCCCATTGCTTATATGTCCTGCTCCGTATTGTCATAAGCAGATGCTCAGCCCATCTGTTATTCTGGATGAGCTTCCTTTTGTGCTACATATGTCCCTACAACTTGTGGCTCAACTGAAATGTGAGTTGTATATATCATTATGAAGTATTTTATCAAAAACAATTTTATGACTCAATATTTTCCAGTTTTCAGCTTTTTAAAATTATACGTAGTAGAGGGTCTACACAGCCTCACTACACAGATCAGACTCATAGTGATCATCCTATTTTCAGCCTCCCAAACGCTGGGATTACAGGTGTGTGATATCACGTTCAGTCTCTGTCTCCATCTCAGCATGCCCTGCGGGTGGGGCCAGCATGGCACACTTGGGATCAAACCAGTTTTCAGCCTTTAAAGTTCCCATTATTTTTCTATGTATTTGGTTGTCTTAGTTACCTTTTATTCATTGCTGGGACAAATACCAGACACTCAAAATGAAGGAAGGAAAGGTTTACTGAGCTCGCAGTTACTGGAGGTTTCAGTCCATATTTGGCTGGCTCCAAGGCTGAGTGGCACATGGCAGAGAGCAGCAGTTCATGGCAGCAGAACAGCAACAATGGTGACAGAGACAACAGGATAACCAAGGGAGCAGAGAGCGATAGTTTGTCTGTCTCTCTGTCTCTTTAAATTATGTCAGGCTCTCTGCCTTAGCCTATCTGCCTCAGGCCACACATATGATTCCCAGCAGTACTCAAACTGATAATCTCATCAGTACATAAAACACATAATCCCAGTGACTCATGAGTCAAGTCTCAATCTGTAGAAGTCCCCGCCCATGATTGTACTAGGCTTTGGGGGGACAACTAGACATAAACCATAACATTGGTAGAGGGTTTCCAGGGTCTCACTACATAGGTCAAACTCTTAGTGATTCTCCTCTGTTCAGCCTCCCAAGTGTTAAAAGTTCCAATTTTATTATACCAGGTTTTTATGAAATGGATTTCACCCACATTTTATTTTGACATTGACAAAATAAGCTAATCAATTTTAGTAAATATACTCATAGGATGGCCCTGTGTAGCAAACCAGAGAATTCAAGAAAGAAGGCACAGCCTTTCCCACTGAAGTGAAGAGAAATTTATGTGTTCATACCCTCCTCCCACACTTACTCATTCACAAAAGATATAGCATGTGCCAAAGACTGACACACTTAACCAGTATTTATTTTAATGTATATAAGGGAGGCATCACTCAATAGAGACTACTTAGGCTGGTGAAGCAGGAGTATAAGAAGAGTTTAAAAATAGACCCCGAAGTAAAATGGCACCAAGATGTTTATGGATAATGGAGTAGGAATACAAAGAGGCCGCAACTCCTACCTTAATTGATTTCTCAAAGATTTATGGTTATTTGTTCTTTATCATTTGTTCTTAGACACAAGGTTAAATATAATATAGTCTTTTTGAGGACATGTTAGATTATACATGGTAGCTGTAGAAATGAGTTTGGTAGGTCATAGAATTACAAACATTTGTGATTAACCCAAGATCTCATGCAATACATAAGTCCTCCATTGTTGGGTTCTTTTCTTTCTTTCTTTCTTTCTTTCTTTCTTTCTTTCTTTCTTTCTTTCTTTCTTTCTTTCTTTTCTTCTTCTTCTTCTTCTTCTTCTTCTTCTTCTTCTTCTTCTTCTTCTTCTTCTTCTTCTTCTTCTTTCTTTTTCCTTTCTTCTTTCTCACTTTCTTTTTGGATAAAGAGTTTCACTATGCAGGTCAGATTCATAGTGATCCTCCTGTCTCAGTCTCCCTAGTGCTATGATTATAGGCATGTGCCACCACACCTAGCTCCAGGGCCAGAAATGCATGCCCTGGGCATGGTAGTTTTCTTAAAACAATAACTACTTGAATGCTTTTATTGACACATATACACCAGATAAGCATTTAAAAGTTACCTCTTATATACTAGCATTGATGAAAGTACTAGAGGTATAAGATGGTGATAAGAATAACACCCACCCTCCAAATGTTTATACTTTTCAGGAACTCAACCTGTAAGACCTTTTTCATTTTTAGAAGAGTTCATTAGAAATTTTACTTCATTTATATGGTTATAACAATGTAAATGCTAAATACAGATTCAGCAAAAGTATTTGACATACATATACTAGGAGGCAGCAAAGGAGAATTCTCAAATTTATGTACAGTAAGAAATACATAGGTAATAATACTGGAGGATGAAGACAGTATTATAGGCATGTTATTAGAGCATGAATAGAAGAATTGTTTGAAGAGTTGAAAGTGCCTTCTTCTGGGAAAGAAAAAAATGGAAAGTGATAGAGTGGAAAGGGCTTGATTTTTTTTTCATTGTATAACTGTAAAATTTAAAACTAGAATAATACTAATCATGTAACTTTAAATTGAAAATTCATAAAATAGATGCTATATTTGTTAGTTATTCATTGTTATAATGAAATCCTGGAGGCAAGACATGTTTAAAGAAAAAGAGTTTATTTTGGCATATGGTTCTGAAGGTTCAAAGTTCAAATATCAGGATACAAACTCTTGGAAAGGCCTCCTATGGCTGTATCTCATCATGGCAGGAGTGCATGCATTGTGCCTCTTTCCATTTCTATTCCTCTCTTTACAAAGCCTCCAGGCTTCAGCAATAGACTCAACTCTAATAATTTATATATCTAATCTCTTCCCAAATGTACCTAAATATAATAGGGGAATTAAGTTTCCACCTCTTTAACACCATTGATAATATAATTGATAATATTTCAGGGATTAAGCTCTCACATGAGTTGTGTGGCATTCAATTCTAGCAGATGCACAAAGTAAAGCAGAGCTAGAAAATAGAAATCAAAGAACTTCAGGTTGTTTACAATGCTCAGTGCTTGCCTTTGCGGTTTTATGACATAGTTATACCACTGTTAAAGATTTTCAGACACCAAGCTACTTCTCTAATTCCCTCTTCCTATTTAATTAAAACCAAGTGAGCTTCTACTTTTTATAAACAAAAATGGACTTTGGCAGGGATGCCTTAGAAGGAGTGACAGAGCTCAGCAGCCAACAGGGCCCAGCAAGTCTACGCCACATCAGTGGGCCACAGCTGGAAGAAGCCAAGCGAACCAGGTAGACCCAAGCCAGGCCTGGCTGGTTGGGTTTTAGTTGGGTAGACCTAGACTTGTTGAGCTGAGGCATACTGCTAGGCCCAGCATGGCTTAGACTGAAGCCCAGACCTATGAAAGCACCTGTGCAACATAGAGGGGGAAAGAAGGTAACTCAAGTGAACTATTCTGCCTGGAAGACTCCAGGTACATTAAGGGGAGGTGCCCAGGTAGAAATCAGGGGAAATAATTTAGATACAAATTACCAATTTAAGATCTGCTTTGTTATACAGCCATAATGTTTTCTCCTATGGTCTAAAGCCCAAACACATTAGTTATAAAAGTTTATCAATTTCTAAATTTCACTACTCACTATTAGTATAGCTCATTGTACTACTTTAATAGGAAATGATATCTGCCTTAAGCCCATGTTCAGCCATGAGTAATAATATTGGAAGGCCCTTGGATAATAACTTCACTGAAGCCCTACACTAAAGGACAGAATACAGTTCTAAATGGAAAGCAGTAGAGAAATCAATAGAGAAAGCAAGATCTTGGGACAAACACACAAAACAAGAATTTATGACACAGGAGAGATACTTAAAGAACAGACTCTATAGAAAGGCTCTGAGTGTAGTGACACAGCTACCTATGATCAAATTTTGACAAAAAGATCACAGAAATAAAAAAGACTTCTCTCTGAAATATAAAAAGAAAAAAGGAAGGAGTAAAATGCAATCTCAGGCTCCAGGCCCACCTATAACAAAGCCAGCCGACATCAGCATAGAAGGAATTGAAAGTCACATATCTGAAATCTGTGAAATAATAGCAACTTAAATAAAGAAATAGCTTCAGAAGAGTATTGAGGAAATCAAATTGGATATAATCTTCAAAGTAAAAGAAAAAGTGATACCTATAATGAAAGAAATGCTAAGTGTTTTTAAAGGCTATACTGACAAAAAATGAGATAATAGAAGAATGACAAGAACCTTGAATGAGCAATAGGAAAGAAACAGAATGCATGAAGCAGATGAAAAGAGAGATACACTAAATGAAACACTCCATTAAAAGTTGGCAAAACTGTTTGAATGAAAGTGAAGATAGACTTTCAGATCTTGAAGACACCATTGTAGCTAGTGAAAAGGTAAGGAATCTCTTAAAAACAGCTAGGATGCAGAAAATAATAATTTAACAGCTTCAAAATGATGTAAAGATGACCAACATAAGATTAATAGGCATAAGTGAGAAAGAAGAAGCCAACAAAAATGGCATAAAAAAAATGGGCAGAAGTAGTAGCGGAAAACTTCCCAAACAAGGGGGAAGTGATGTGATATTCAGGTAACCGAGGCACATGGAGCTTCATAATATATAACCCAATTAAAACTACATTTGAATATGTAAAAATAAAAGTTCCAGAAATTCAGCACAAGAACAACATGCTAAAAGCTGTTACAGAAGGGAAACAGATCACATTTAAAGCAAAACCCATGAAAATAACAGCAGATTTAGCCTCACAAACCATCAAGTCAAGAAGATCTTGGAACAAACTGCATCAAGTCCTACAAGTGAACGAATTCCAACCTAGACTGATTCATGTCTCTCATTCATTTATATTGAAGAAGTAAAATACTTTAATGACAAAAAACAAATAAAGAAATTCATGATGACCAATATTACCCTACAGAGAGTACTGAAAGATATTCCAGGAAGGGATCAATATAACCACAATTCCAAGAATGACAACGGAATGAGGTCACCTAACAAGGCAAACAATTAAACACAGGAAAAATGTGGGGAACCAACAACAGCAACATAACATGACAAACATAAGTCAAAATATGTCAGTTGTAACCACGAGTGTAAATGGATTAATTCAGCCACTAAAATAAATACATTGGAAGAGTGGATATTTAAAAACTGTAACAACGCCGGTCGTGGTGGCGCACGCCTTTAATCCCAGCACTCTGGAGGCTGAGGCAGGAGGATCGGTGTGAGTTC
>PVJA010030171.1:0-26045 GCA_004027025.1 Myocastor coypus | reverse complement strand
AACATTGTGAAGATGGCCATACTCCCTAAATTGTTGTACAGATTTAATGCAATTCCTATCCAAATACCACCGACATACCTCACAGAGCTGGAAAAGTCATTCCAAAAATTTATTTGGAACCAAAAAAGACCCAGAATTGCAAAGACAATTCTTGGCAATAAAGGTACGGCAGGAGGCATTACAATTCCTGACCTAAAGTAATACTACAAAGCTACAGTAATAAAATCAGCATGGTATTGGCAAAAGAATAGACCTGAAGATCAATGGAATAGACTAGAGGACGCAGAAGCAAATACAAACACACTCAGCCACCTTATTTTTGAGAAAGGAGCCAAACATGTGTACTGGAAGAAAGACAGCCTCTTTAACAAATGGTGCTGGAAAAATTGGCTCTCTACATGCCGAAAACTAAATCTTGACCCTAGTCTATCACCATGCATGAAAATAAAGTCGAAATGGATTAAAGATCTAAATATTAAAAGTGAAACATTAAATCTCCTGGAAGAGAAAGTGTGAGGAAATGTTGAAGACATCGGAGTAGGCAAAGAGTTCATGCACGGAAATCAAATTGCACGTTTAACACTTGAAAGCATCAACAATTGGGACCTCCTCTGGCTAAGAAGTTTCTGCATGTCAAAGGAAGTCACTAACAAAGTGAAAAGACGACCCACAAATTTCGAAAAGATTTTAACTAACAAGAACTCAGACAAAGGTCTACCTAGAATCTACAAAGAACTAAAAACCATTAGGGTCCCAAAATTCAAAGACCCAATCCAGAAATGGGCATCTGAGATGAACATTCACTTCTCAGAGAAAGAAATACAGCAAGCCTACAAATACATGAAGAAATGCTCCCCATCGCTAGCTATTCGTGAAATGCAAATCAAAACAACACTTAGATACCACCTCACCCCAATGACGATGGCTATCATAAAGAAATCAACCAGCAACAAATGCTGGAGAGGCTGTTGGGAAAAAGGAACCCTTCTCCACTGCTGGTGGGAATGCAGATTGGTGCAACCATTATGGAAAGCAGTGTGGAGGATCCTTACAAAACTAGACTTGGAAGTTCCATTCAATCCAGCTATCCCCCTACTGGGAATTTTCCCAGAAGAACTGAAAACTTCATTCCATAGCGATATCTGTGCACCTATGTTTATAGCAGCCCATTTTGTAATAACCAAATCTTGGAAATAACCAAAATGTCCATCACTTGAAGAATGGTTAAAAAAAATGTGGTATTTTTATACAATGGAATACTACTCATCCATAAAGAATGATAAGTTTGCAGACTTCATATATAAATGGATGTATATTGAACATATACTCATTAGTGAAATAAACCAGACCTATATATGTAAATATCATATAGTCTCCCTAATATAAGAACTTTAAAGAAGAAAACAAGAACTTAATGGTATAACACAGCTGAATGTGTTATGGATTAAACAACGAAGTGACTGGAAGCAGACAAAGCAGAAAACATCAATAGCAAAACCATACACTTATGTACACAGGATGAATCAGATATTGGTCTCAAGAGCCTTCAAAAGGTTCAGCATATTGACTAGAGCACAATGTAACGCTAAAACCATGTTTGGAATGCATGTCACTCTTGTCTTTTTGATATGTACTGCTCCTGGTGTAAACTCAGTTACTGTCATTCTCTCAAGAGTAGTACTTGAAAATAAGCGACTGGGCCAAAAACCATATTCTTGGCCGGCTACAATTTTGTATCTCTTTGAATTTCCAAATATCTGTGTCAAAATTGTGTAAGTGCTTATATCACATTGTATGGAAAGTTATTAGAATATCAATGATGGTCAGAAAATATCATTTACAAGCTAAGTCAAAGATATTTGATACTCAGAAAGCCAGTGATGATAAGCCCAGTACCTATATTATACAGTAATAGTATCACAAAGCTTTTCTGCTGGAGGGTTGAGAATGTAAGTTAACAGACCGACAATTGGAGAAAAAGAAGGGCTTATAAGGATAGCCAATATTTTGGTCCTAGCCCTTCAAGGTCAATAAAGACCCAGGATATAAGAGAACCTGTGCTGTAATATCCTATAACTCAGAGGTGTCCCAAATTTCCTGGTCAAGGAGATTATGGGACCTCAGAGGAAAGGGATGAATGAACTGCAGTGCGTCTAAGGAGAGTCACCCAGAGAAAAACGTTCTCTCAGGCTTTCACAGAAAGCAAAATGGCCAAGCAATGGCTGTGACGCGTTCCGAAGGCTGACACTAACAACAGTTCTACAAAGTACTGTCTATGGTCTCAAATTTAATTCTGAGGGTATTTGACCCTGGAAGACACACACACACACACACACACACACACACACACACACACACACACAAATGAATGTTTAGTTATAGAGGTCTTGCTTCGACTTGCTCTTGACCACCCAGCAAGGAAAAAAAAAAATCCTTAATTACAATGCATGGAACGCAGAGCTGGATTGGTGAGATGAGCCTTAGGAGGCTTAGATTTAATAGCCTCCAACATCACAAGCTTCACTGGTGGCATACTGCAATTGCAAAACCTTTGACTGTGTATGTATCTGCTTCCTCTTAGTCCAAAGGGAAGTATATTATTTCCTTTTTTTTTCTTTCATTTTTCTATGCAACATCAATAGGGAGGTGGGTCATGCCCACACACTGCACTCTATAGAATGATTGTGAGGACAATGTGCAATATGTGAACTTTCAAAGAAAAGAAGGGGGAAAAGAAAAAAAAAAGTAATGTGGATTTAGAAAGGTTAATGTTTGTTTGATCAATCTTATATACCTATATGTATTAATCTAAACTGATCTGATGATGAAAATATGTAATATAACCATTGTTAAATTTAAACAATAAAAAAATTGAAAAAAAAGAGTATTGAAACTTCCATAATATGAAGACAATGTCACATTTCTTCCTTTTGCTCAGCTCCTTCAATCTCTTCTCCTGTAGAAATTGTTCTGCAACTTGCATTTTAAGGTACATCTGTCTCTGTAGTTTTCAGTGCCTGTCAGTTTATATTAGACTCACCTTATTTTTTTTCTTAACTTTCTCTTTTGTTATAATTGGACTGTTCAACATTTCCATGCCTTTGCTTCATCTTTCTTGATTGTTGTTTTCCACAGCAGCTTGTTGGAAACTTCTACAATATTTATGATTCTGTTTGTGTTTCTTGTATTTGTTAGTTTTTCCTATGCCTACTTCATAAGTCATTACATTTGTGATGTGATTTCAAGCTTTTCTTTTATTCAACTAGAGCATCCTGTGGCCTAGGGAACGCTGCTACCTGGCTTCCGTTTTGCTGCAGGTTGACCTCTATACTGGCTGCCTCCTAACTTTTCTTCTTTTGCTCTCTGCCACAGCTTTATTTCCAAAAGTGTTACTTTGCCTTTAGTTTTTCTCTTGTAAAGAGCTCATAACTAGATTTTTAAAAATCAGTTTGAGTGCTTTTATACATTACCTAATTTACATTTATTGTGATGGTTGGGTTTATTCCAGTAGCTTATGTTTTCATGTTTACCTTGTTTCTTTTATTTGTGCTCTTTTCTCTCTCTCTCTCTCTCTCTCTCTCTCTCTCTCTCTCTCTCTCTCTCTCTCTCTCTCTTGTTATTCGCTTTAATTTTCCTTCTCTTCCCTTTTGTAAGCATGGTTGAAATGTGATTTTTTTTTCTCCTGAGGAAGAGATTTTTCTCTCCTTTTCCGTGGTTTGGTGATTGGCTGTTCCATTGTACTCTTGCCGTGGTTTACTTTTTGCATTTTTATTACACATGTCTACATTTTATACTCATAAGTGAAATAAACCAGACCTACATGTGTAAATATTGTATAGTCTCCCTAGTGTAAGAACTCTAAAGAAGAAATAAAAATGGAAGGGCATAACACAGTTGAATGGAAATCAAAGACTTATAGATTAAACAATGAAGTGATTGGCAGTAGAAAAGAGAGGAAACATAGCAGGAAGGTTTTTCACATTGATGATAGCAACGTGCAACACTAAAACTGTTTGGAATGCCTGTTATCCTGGTCTATTAGATGTGTAGTGCTTCTAATGTAAACTCAGTTACTGCTATACTCTTTCTCAAGTAAATGGTTGGTTAACAAAAAAAAATAAAATAAATTTGAAATTGTATTATCTACTGTGCAGCTAATTTGTATTGATCCCATCTCACACATGAGACAGTAAATGAAGCCCTACATGCCATCACTTTTCTTACTCCCCAGTTTTATCTCTTGGATCACTTTATCTAAGATTTCAGTGACACAGCTTTACAGTGTTGATAATATCATACATAAACAGTTATTTAGACTAAACTAAGATTTACCATTTTTTGCATAACATTTCCCACCCATTATATTTTTATTAAATACATATTTAAGTCATTTGCTGTACCATATTCTGAAGTGATTTTTCAGAGTTTGTAGAAAGCAAACATTTGGAAGCTTTGTATGGGGTCTGTGATTTTCTTCTTCACACCACAACTTGTTTATGTAGATTTGGAAATGCAGGTTCAGAAACAGCTCCTTTTGGAACTGTGTTATTCCTTTCACTTCTGGATTCCATGTAGTTGCTGAGAGTTCTGAGGTAGACATGAGTATTGAATTTTTATAAATTTCTAAATTACTCATTTACTCCTTGGACAGCTTTTAAGACTTTTTTTTTTTTTTTTTTTATCTTTAGTGATTCTCACTGTGAGGCTGCCATAGGTACAGTATTTTTAAAAAATTCTTCATACTCAGTGATTGAAGGATTCTCAAACTGTGTGCTTTATTGGTGCATGTTATTATTGGTGCATAATGATTACACTCATCATAGGGAATTTCTACCTTGACATGGCTTGTTCTGCTGCTTTCCTGTTGCCCTCCCTCCCTTAGCCCCTCTTCCTCTCTTCACAGAAGCTCAGTTTCCATTTTTCCTTCTGCTCTTTTTATCTTGTCCCTTTCCTTGCTTCCTCCCCTGCCCCTTATTCTCCTTCTCACTGGAACATTTTCATCCTATTTCTTAATATCCGCAGTACGTTTGGTCCTTACTTATGCATTCAGCGCTTCACTCCTGAGAAGCCATGGGTTGCTTGAATGTGTGCATCTCATTCATTTCACTCAACAGTATGGTGCAGGGTGCATGCACTTACTTAGGGTTGTCTCAAGCTTAGGCGACTGCAGGACTCTTCAGGGGGCTTAGGTCATACAGGTTCTGCATTCAAAATAGATCCAGATGCACTCTTGTCACCCCTAGTGCTGCTGCCATGTGCAAAGCCACTGTGGTCTGTCATCTGGATTATTGTAATAGTCTTCTCACTGGTGCAGCAGCTTCTCTGCTTTTATCCTTGATCCTCTAAAACTGTCCCCACCTTGTGGCTCTGTAGAAGCCAGAGCACTTTTGTAAAACCTTTCTGTAGAGAAGTCTCCTGTGACGTCTCCCACCTCACTTTGGGAGACAGGCACAATGTAGGCAGGGTTCTGGAGCTGACATTCTGATATGGTCCCCTGTCCTGTCTGATATGGTCCCCTGTCCCTGTCCTGCTAGATCTCCATCCCTGCCACCACCCTGACTGCTACCACTGTTCAAGCAGTGTCTTCCTTTCTAGATTCACAGTCTCATTCATAATTTTGTTTGCATTTCACTAGGAAACTAGTTTGTCTTTGTTTTTCAAGAAATATTCCCCTATCTTGTGGCATAATCTGCTGATAGCATTAATTGGCAGACCAAGGGGTCTTGATTGCCTAATTCTACATAAGTTCGTCTGTGTAGAGTGTGGTATATAGAAAATTTAAAAACAAGTGCATCAGATCATTGAATCCAGGCTTGTGGAAACAATTTTAACACTGTCATTCTATATTTCTATCCCCTTAGGTAGCTTAAATGCTCTTGGGAGAGCTGTTCTAGTAATACATTATTTATAATTTCTGAACTTCTGTGTTATCATCTATATAATGAGCATATAATATCTTCTTTTTAAATATCTTCTACTTCACATGAATACATAAAATAAAATACAATGTCTAGTATATAGAAAAATCTCATGCATTTTATTTTTGATGCCTCCCATCTACTTTTATTCCTTTTAATTTTAATTTACTTATTTGAGTCAGGGTTTTGCTACACAGTTCAGACTCATAGTGATCCTCCTGTGCTAGCCTTCTCAACACTGGGATTATAGGTGTGCTCTACCACACCTACTTTTGGGGCCAGCACAGTGTGGCTGGGGTCCTGGGGCCAGCATGGCATATGGTACCAGGGATTGAACTCAGGTCCTTGTGCTTGCCAGGCAGGTGCTTGGACCACTGAGATATCTTCCCACCCATCCATCTACTTTTTTTTTTCTTTTCTTTAGAGCACTTTTTGCTAGTACTGCCAACAAGGCCTTCAGTTTCTGTAAGAGGAAAGTAGGACACTATCCAATATAAGCAAGCAGCAAATGAATTCATGCAGATAGACTGAATAGAATGCTAGCATCAAAGTAATTTTCTAATGATACAGCAAACCTTTAATAGGAAGATGCTGGAACTCAGTTATAGACTCTGCTACCCTGCATCCTTGATTATCACCGTGGAACTTTATTAGGATGAGGAGGAAGTATGGTACAATTTAGATATAAAATGTTCCCTAGGGTTCTCATGTGTGCCCAGTGGTGCTGTGTGGAAAGGCGACTGGGTCATGGTGGCCTGCTCATCAGTGGGTTGTTCTGTGCATGAGTTCATAAGCTGGCTGGACCATGCGGAGGTGGGACTCAGCAGAAGGGTGCACTGATGTTCCTAGCTCCTCCTGCCCGCTCCTTTCTTCTGTCTTCTGTACTCTCCTCTTCTCTGTCCATTTCCTTCTTCAACAGCAAAGGCTGATAGGAAAGTGACTAGTAAAGACAGAGTTTTCAGATATTTGTAAACTACTTCTGTTATCTTTGAGATTTTTTTTTTTTTCATTTCCAAAACATGAAAGCCTAGTAATTGCTAGGGTGTTTGGCCTGATTTCCTTTTCAGGGGTCAGGATTACATGTCCATTTCCAGCTGGCCTGTTCTGATTATGATTTCCTTGTGCTGGCATGACTTTCAGTGACTTAGTATCTTCTACACATAAATGTAATGCTTACTGAACTTTGTCAGAAACTAGAAAAAAGCATAGAAGTTAGTTTTTAAGAAGGCTTGCATGGGATTGGTCCACTCCTCAGGACTGTTCGAAACCATGGACTTCACTATGGAAAGGGTCTCAAGCAACTTGGAAAATCCATTTAAAAACCCAGCTCTAAAAATGAGGATATAATACTGAGTAATGCAGCAGAAATTTTTTCCTAAGTCATGTTCAAAAATTAGATGTCATACTGCCAGCGTATTTTACGTTTATGATCATGGGCAGCATTTCAGAATGTTTCCAGTTTCTGTCATAGCTGAGCACATCAGAGTTACACCTTCAGATGATTAGAACACGCTGATTGCCATGCTGGGATTGTCACAAAAGAAATATTTTATTACTTTGTGGAACTTAAGACTTTTCTTTTTAAATTATGTCTTTAAGTTGACATTTATCTCAAGTATACTTTGTCTTAAAGTTAAAATTTTGTTAGTCTCTCCAAAGTCTAGAATTTAAACTAGATAAAAGACCTTATACCATGCATTTATTTATGTCTATATGCCATATAGTGAACATAGTACAGACCTTGTTAATTTCAATTTTAAGAGTCCAGTGCTGGGAATACAGCTCAGTAGAATTGCCCTCCCTGCCAAGCACCAGCTCCTGATTTCAGTTTTTGTCACACTCACACACACACACATACACACACACACACACACACTCACACTCACACTCACACACACACACATTCCAGAGATTTTCCAGGAAATATACCAGTAAATTTAGAAAGTAATTCTGCTTATAATATATATTTTAATGAGCTACCACACTTCTGGGATAATGCAAAGGAGGCCTAGTTTAGTCTAGCAATTGGTATTTAGGCTCATGTCTGAACCAGAGACCATATATATTGGCTTAGTTTATTTTCTGTTGTTACAACAAAATACACATTACTAGTTATAAATTATAGGTTTATTTACTCATGATACTGCAGTTAGGAGGTCCAAGGTGAAGGGCCAGCATCTGATAAAGGCCTTCCCAAAGCGTCACGGTGCATCCCACAGTGAGGGGAACACACACAAAGGGCCAAGACAAGCAGACTCCTTACACCAGACCCCACTGTTATAAAACATAATCCATTAACCAGATAAATCATCAATTTATTTATTAATACATTCATTGATGGCAGAGCGTTCATGACCTAATAATTCCTTATATATTCCATTAAGTGTGTCTTAGTTATGTTTTGCTGCTGAAAGAAGATACCTGACACCCACAAGGTAAGGAGTAATGGTTTATTTTGCCTCATGGTCTCTTTTTTTCATCCATGCATTTGGTACAGGGTCTCACTATGCAGCTCAGACTCATAGAGATCCTTCTGTTTTCAGCCTCCCCAGCACTGGGATTACAAGTGTACTACCATGCCTGGACTCATTCGCCAGCTCAGTGTGCCGTGTGGGACCTGGGATTGAATCTTGGTCCCTGTGCTTGCCAGGCAGGTGCTTATTCTACTGAGCTATCTCCTCAGCCCATTTTTTTCAGTTTCTACCAAAGTGAAAGACGAACATAACATGCTATAGAGATATAGAGACTTCAGGCAAAATGTAAGGAGACATTAAAGAAAGACTTTTCAAGAAAAACAAGAAAAGCCTTTGAATAGTATATGTGAATCAGTTCCTTATAAGTGTAGAATAAATGATTCTTTCATCGTAAGCACAATTGTATGTCAGTGTTCAAGTGAATGACTTTGTCTATAAAGACTGATAGCAGTGTCACCAAAGATGATCTTTTATTATTAAAAAGCAATTTTTAACATAGAGAATCATTTGCTGTTCTTTCTAAATTAAACCAGGCAAGTCCTGCGTGAATCTGTATTTGTTCGACAAATTTTTTTTTGGCTTTTTGAGACAGGGTCTCACTATGCAGTTCAGGCTGGCCTTGAGCTCACTTTTGTAGCCCAGGCTGGTCTCGAACTCACATTGATCCTCCTGCCTCAGCCTCCCGAGTGCTCGGATTACAGGCATGCGCCACCACGCCCGGCTGTTCGACAAATATTGATAACCCAGGATGCTAGCTTCCTGGAGCTCACAACCTGATGTGGAAACGGAATTTGGCAGTGATGATGCAAGGTGGTAAAGGCTGTGAGGGGAGCTGTGGAGCTCGGAGGGGGTCTCTACCTGATGGAGCCTTGAGAGAAAGGGCTCAAGATTGCATCCTGAAGGGAGAAATGCTGACGAAGAGTGACCACACCATTGGCCATGCTACGGCTTAGGGATGGAAAGGCACTGGGCTGTGTGTTGGTCCTAAAAGGGCTAGACTGAATCCAGTGAGGGATGAGGCCAGTGGGTTAAAATGCACCAGATGATGAAAGATCTCATCCGGCATCATAGAAGTCTGAGATTTAGAGAGGGCGACCCCCTACATGTACAGTTTTCATAATTAGCCTTCTTCATTTTCTTTCTAGTACAGACCTTACAGATTAGAGATACCATCCTTCTCTTTGTCATAAATAAACAAGAGCTTGCAATATAGTCATGTAAGTGGAAAAGATTTAACAGTGCAGATGTCTGTGCTTAGGAAGGCTTTGGGTAAAGTTGCCCCAGGCTGGCCTTTGACATCTTGAGTGATTAAACAGTTCCCAACACTGATGACAAACTTTTTCTAATTGGCGAAGGTGAGTCTATATTATGTAAACAGGATACCTTATGCTGAAGATGTGCTTTTTTTCTCTGACCTTTGAGCTTTGACTGTGTGTCAGCCAGAAGCTGCCTAGTGACCTTGGATCTCTTAAGAGGCTTTCCTAGTTGGATACCTAGGAAATATTGCTGCACTTGTGTGGCTAGGAGAAGTGTGTGCTCTGTATGACTCTTCATGAGAGGAAGGGGGCTTAAGGCAGCCAGCAGATGAATTCCTCCAGACTCAGGCCCTACCTATTCTTTCCCCTATGAACCTCTGTATTTCCTTACTGTAACCTTGGAATAAATCTGAGCTATGTGTATGTATGCTAGACCCATAAGTCTTCTAAACTGGAAGAGTTCTGGAGGATTTTCTGCATGCATGTTTTGACTACCCATAAATCTTTATTGAATAAGCAAAAAACTGAACTGTCAAAAGATAGAAGTATTACTGTTCATACTACATGTATAAAAATAAGTGTACATATACATACATACACCAGAACTATGTAAACACACATACATGTGCAAATGAAAACGTGTTTAACCCATTTCTCTAATTATCAAACATGGTTCAGAGTGATTTTTCACTTTCACCATTAAGTGGTAGAGATCTGTCAGGTGTCGGGAGAGTGAAAGGACGGGACCTGCCTAGTTAGCTCCATCGTGGTTTCACTCCCAAAACTATAGAAAACATTTAAACAATGGCAGAAGTCCTTGGAGTATTTATAATATCTCAAGCAAGCTTTTCTTCTCTATTGTACGTGGAAGGACACTGAATTTTGCAGACTCTGGTATCCCAGAAGCAGCCACATTGTTCTGCTGCATCACCTTCATGCGGTCACCCTCTTGTTATATTAAAAATAATTAGTGTTTATGGAGTGTCTTAGTTACTTTTCACTCGTTGCTGGGACAAGTACCAGACACCCAAGATGAAGGAAGGAAAGGCTATTTAGCTCACAGTTACTGGAGGTTTCAGTCCATATTCGGCTGGTCCAAGGCTGAGTGAAACAAAGCAGTGAGAATCCAGTTAATGGCAGCAGAACAGCAACAGAATGGTGGCAGAGGAAGCCAATCAGTCAGGGGCAGCAGAGCAGCAGCACAGCTCTGAGTCTGTCTCTCTGTCTCTCTTTATATTGCCTTCAGGCTCTCCGCCTTAGGATATCCACCCTAGACCACACCCATAGTCTCAGCCTTACTCAGACCAATAATCCCACCAGTACTAGAACACAATCCCAGGAATCACAAATCAAGTCTCAATCAGTAGAAGCCATGCTCCATGATTGTATGAAGCTTTGGGGGGACAACTAGACATAAACCATAACATGGAGTAATAGCCACAAACTATACATTTTCCTGTAATTTATACTGGGAAGCTCTACCCCTGGCTTGCTGGAAGAGAATTTCATAACAAACAACTAAAAGACCCTCCTTCACCGAGCATCTTATTGTGCCTGAGGAGTTTATATGTGACCAGGGAGCCTGCACATTCCTTGTGCCTTTCAAGATGCGGGACTCATTATGATCTTGACCATGTAGAAACCTTCAGATTCTTATGGCTTCATATACAATGCTGAAAATTCCTTAGAGTTCTGTGCCACTGGTGGTGGTATAATCCTATTGAGCAATCCTCCCAAGACAGGCCTCAGAGTTTCTTGCCATTACATTACCTTTGTCTCTGTACTGAGAAAGAACTGTGAAATAATAATGGGTTTACTGCTCCTAGATTTCTGTTAAACCTTGAAAACTGCTGCAGGAGCATTTTCTATAATGTAGAAGTGGAAAATATCACTTCTTAAGCATGGCTGAGCTTATATTTGATCTTTATTTCTTGTTTAATTGGACAGGATTTATAGTTCATGAATGAACTTTAATATAGAATGTCTCTGCAGTTCTTAGTATATAGCATCACATTGATTTCCAAACAGTACAATTTCACAAGGGTAGCTTTCTTCATGGATTATTTACATTTTTCTACTTTTGCTTCAGTGTCTGCCCATCCTTTCTTTCTTTCTTTCTTCCTTCCTTCCTTCCTTTCTTTCTTTCTTTCTTTCTTTCTTTCTTTCTTTCTTTCTTTCTTTCTTTCTTTCTTTCTTTCTTTCTTTCTTTTAAAAATTTATCCTGTTGTCAGTTAGCCATAATATTTATTTTGGTACTTATTGCACTTGCAGGAGAAAGCTTTACATTTCTTCATAATCCTAAAAGAAAATTAAACCTTTAAATTATATTTATTTGTTTCTAATGACTTAATGGAAATGCTTATTCATGTGAGCCTAGGTTGAAGATTGGCTATATTTCAGAGCTTTCAATGATATGAACAGCGGCCATGGGCCAAGGTTCTTTTATAACGTTTGAATAGGAGGGGTACTTTGTTTATGTGACTTGATTTTGTGCTTCCTGGTCAGTTGTTTTCATGAAAGGTATATTTTCTTTGATGTAACCTTATATAGCATCAGTTGGTATCAAGAAAAACAATTAATTGTGGCCAAAATGTTGATAATTTATGTAGGATCTTGTATTTAGAAACTGTTTAATGCAATGAGTGTTGCAAGATTGCCCAGTAGTGGTGGCATTACTCATTTTACAAGAAAATTTTCTGAAGCTTTCAGGATAAAGGCTGATTTTTCATTCTCAAAGAGAAATCAATGTTATATCCTCTATATTGTGGCCTTTGGTATTTTCTCTCCTAGTTTTCCAGAGACATGGTCTTTCATAGCCTACACATCTGTCCTATATTTTGACCCTTGTATGAAAATATTTATTCAAGCCAAAAAAGTTCAGACAAAACACCTATGCTATTGCCTCTACAGACCCAGGTAACTCACCATTTTTCAATTATTTTTCTGGAGTTTCCTTTTATAAAATTAATACAAGTTGTCAAATAGATATAATTGGTCAAAGTAATGGCACTGACTTTGATACAATGTTTTGCGTTGTGAACAACTCATACCGCATTCATGAACATTTGCTAATGAGTATTCATGTGTGGCAAGGTATTTGGCAGGAATAGGAACACATTGCAGTAAACATGCGAAGTTAGATAAACACTGCAAAGTAGAAGCTTGCTTTTTATTTCAGGAAATCTCAGGCGCTTTGCTTGTGACTGATTGCATTAAAAGATCTCAGCTCACAGATCACAGCTTATATTTTCTGCTGACATAATGTCCCGAGTTATTAAATCATGCAGTCTTGCACCACATGCTCATGCTTTAGTCAATGGAAGATTTCATGTATGATACTTACATCATACATGCTAGTGTATCTTTCTAATGATATGAGTCTAAGTATGTTCTGTGTTTAATGGCACATTTGTTAAAACACATTTTTTGATTAAACACTGAATGACTATGCATTCATATATGTTTGCATATATTATTTATAGAGAATGTGGCTCATTTATATTGTATTTATTTTCATGTTTTAGCATAGGCTATTTTAAGTGTACATTTGCATATTATAAAATATATTTTGTCCAGTTATTCATGCAAACAGAATTTTTTTCTTTTTTTGTGTGTTTTCTGGGATGTTGTTCACTTATAGGGAAACAGTCCTCAAAATCTATGAGTCTGAAATTTTACCAAGTAAAAAACAAAAAACTTAAGATTAATTCTGGGGTCTATTTTTTATGTATTTAGTACACGGTCTGTAGGATCTACAGGATCTCACTATGTAGATCGGGCTCATAGCGATTCTCCTGTTTTCAGCCTCCCAGTCACTGGGATTACAAGTATATATCCAGTCTCAATCCCTGTCTCAGCTTGCCCTATAGGTGGGGCTGGCACTGCATGCCAGGGATTGAACACAAGTCCTTGTACTCTGCCTAAGCAGGTGTGTTAGTTCACTGAGCTATCTGGCCAGCCCAGATTAATTCTAATTTTACTATCCACCGGAAGAAAATTTCAATGCTTAGACAGGTCTATACATCGACATTATCCTTCAGTTTCTGCAGAGATTCTTTGGATTAGGTTTTATCATCACCAGTTTTAGAGATCTGGCTAAAAACTCAAATATTCGAGTTCTAGTTCTTTACCAACCCAAATTTGATGCTCCTTGTGCTATGATATATTAATGCTGCTAGACATACATTGTTTTTGATGTTGTCTTAGTTTCATAATAAATAATTGCTAGCCTAGGGCCTCACAATCATTCATATCAACATTGATATTTGGAAATAGAGGTTTTGATGCATTACCCACTGATGTTGACCAGTGGGTTCTTCTAAAGTTTTACTTTTTCCTTCTGATTATACTAAATATAATCTTTAAGTATATACAGCTGGACATTTTTCCCTGTAAATCAGTCTGTCCTTTTCCTAGTGAGCATCAAAATAATGTTGGTCTCAGTGTTATGGGTTACCGAGAGTCTCCTGGACCAATCAGTAAGCTGATTTCATTATTTCTTTCAATGAGCTGAAATTAAAAAAAAAAAAAAAAAGGTATAAACTGAGCTGGCGAATGTAGCACAGTGATTCAGTGCTTTAAAGGTCCTGGGCCTGTTCCCCAGTATTGCAAAGAGAGAGAGAGAGCTGGAGAAACAGAGGCAACATTTGTTGCCTCTAGAAGAACCAAGATTTAAATGAATGGAAAATAATGTGTTTGCTTCCTATCTTCTGAAGGAATTTTAATAAATCGCGTTTCATATACCTAAATTACCTATGTCAGGTGATAGTTGTTTTCCATTTAGTGTACCATTTATTCATATTTTAAAGTGACATTCTTTTTGTGTGTGTGTTTTAGGTCAGGGTCTACAGGGTCTCACTCTGCAGATCAGACTCGTAGTGGTCCGCTTCTGTTCAGCCTCCCAAGAGCTGGGATTGCAGGCATGCAACACCATGCCCAGTCTCAGTCCCCCTCTCAGAGCATCCCTGGGGATGGAGCCAGCACGGCATGCTGGGTATTGGACCTAAAGTGGCATTCTTAAAGATACAGTGCTAGAAAATAAGATTAATGTGTCACAGTCATATTTGTTTGTTTGTTTCCTGAAAGAACTTAAGGAGGCTTCAACCTTGCCAAGCTTCATTTAGTCCTTTGAATGCTGCTTAAGCAGCACATACACATTTAGTCCTTTCAAAAGTCATGAAATCTGATATTTGATATCCAGGGGATGGAAAGTATTTTGTACAGCTTATATCCTAGGACCTGCTTTGCACTCTGCTCACGATATTTGCTTGTATATATTTCCCCTCATAGATTCTTTTGAAAGGTTTTGATTACATATCTAGATAGTAATCCTTTTTCTAAGCAACAGCCGGATGTTTTTTCCCCCACATTGTGGTTTCTTCACTTTGTTGTTAATTTATTTTGCTTTTATTTCTTCTTTTTTTAAAATATGGAACACTTCATGAATTTGCAGGTCATCCTTGTGCAGGGGCCTTGCTAATCTGTGTATTGTTCTGATTTTAGTACATATGATGCCTAAGCGAGAACTTACTTTGCTTTTAAACAGTATGAGATCAAAGTTGTTGATCCTTGGTGTTAGTTTCTGTGCTATCAGGATTTTGTTTTTAGTCTTTGCCTACCCAAATGTCTTCAAGAGTTCTACCTATGGTCTTCCAGCAGACTTACATTTCTGTTTTAATACTGAGATGTTTGATTCATTGTGATTTTAGTTTACTGTAGGGTGAAAAATATGAATCTAATTTTTATCTTCTATATGTGCAAAGACTGTTCTTTTTTTTCCAAAGCCATTTGTTGAAGAAGTGATCTTTCTCCTGTTGAATGTGTTTGTGACTTTTGTCAAAGATAGGGTGGCTGTGGGGCCGGGGAGATAGCAGAAGTGCCTGCCTGGCAAGTGCAAGGTCATGAGTTTGAACCCCAGTCCCACAAAAAGAAAGAAAGAAAAAAACTACAAGAAAGAGAAGGTGGCTGAGTGCATCTGGAATTGTTTCTGCATCTTGTAATCTGTTCATTGGTTTTTAGGTCTTTTTTTTTTGCCAGTACAATGCTGTTTTTACCACAATAGCTTTGTAGTATAATTTCAAGTCTGGGATTGTAGTATCTCCTGCCTCATTTAAAGGCTATTTTAAAGTAATTATTCCATCCACTTTTCCACTCTGACTCCAGTAACCCTTTGGGAATAAAATGTCCACCTAAAGCTATGCCTCAAAAGACTTTGTAACTCTGAAGTATTACTTTAATGATATGTGACTACATTTCATAGTCAATTATTTTTCTACATTTTTATAAGAAATAGAAAATGCTTAGATCCTTGTAGTTGCACCTATCATTGCTGTAGCTGTTCCATCTAGGTATTTCCAACACATTCAGAGGAGGGATACCAGGAGAACATCTATGCTGTGTCACTGTTTTCCTTCCTCGGTTGTATTCTGTTTAGCATATCTATCTATAGTTCAGATCAAAATACAAATCTTATGCGTTGGTAATTCATGATAGACTATGACCTAGGGGGAGTATTTTCTATCAGGTATGATAGGCATGGGATGTGATAGAGTTTAAGTCCAATAGATAAATGAGATATAAAATTATACAGATCAGTGTTTAGATTTAAAAATGCATTATGTAAGTACAGGCATGACTGATTTACATGAGAAAAATGCATGGATGCTTTAATTGGTCACAGTTCAGTCTAAGCTGAAATTGTGGCAGGGTTACTAAATATGGTTAGGGAACGTCCAAGCATAAGAAGGTAGTACCAGCCAACCATGTCCTGCTTTTGTGGTGCTGGAGGGAGATGCCCAGACTGGGATCTTTCAGGAGGGATAGAGCCTTACTGAAAAGCATGTAGTTTACAGAAATATTGCCATCTGGTAAGGGGCCACTGATGGACCCGGACCTGTGCAGGAGAGAAGACTTAGGCTTCAATGAAACCTGAACAATATCATGTGATAGTTGGAATTCCAGAAGCAGAACTTTGATAGCTGAATTGAAGTAGATGACAATCACAGCTACCTCAGTATGAAAATGTTAGGCTGTTTTTATAAGGAAGAGACACGTTGATGTCCTTTTTTAAAAACAGTGCTTAGGAGAGGATTTTGAGGAAGTCAAGTGGTAGGGAGCTATTAAAGTTTTCTCACTGTCACTGCTGACCCACTGATTCCATACTGGAGAACTAAGATAACAGCCCAGTGATGCTCTAATAGAGACCTGGGCTCTGCTGAGCATTGCTGGTGGGGTGTGCCCAGCGTTTGCTTCACTAACAGCAAGTCTTTTGCCATGACATTCACAGCTTCCCTTATGGAGCAGAATTTGGGGATGAAACTCTTCAGAGTGTCTTGGCTACTCATATCGCTTCCTTTTGTTGAACTCTGGTCTTTCGTCCAATTAGCAGATGCTGTTGTCCATAATACTAACCAACTGATTTGGCTTCTCAAGAAACTGGTGGTATGAGTTCCACCTCAGAGAGGGCCATGAGCATGGTAAGGGATGAATAACACCACTCATGTCCTCCAAAAACTAAAGGGTCTTCCTCCTAAGATGAGCACAAATATGTCACTGGGAGAGTCTAGACTAGAGGGAATTATTACTAATGGAAGAATTTCAGCTAGGTGATTCCAGAATATCTTCCAATTTAAGATTTCTTATAAGCCTCTACATTTTGGAGTCTTAAAGATCGTTTAATAGAGAAACGTGATGCATCGGTATTTTATTTGATCTTAGGCAACAAATGTTACTAATTTTCTTTGGCTTTGAATTCTTTAACTTTAGCAGAGAAGTAGCTCTCAGATTTATATGGGCATTTAATCTCTGCACATTAGGACTAAAGAATGGGCTAAAACGGTCACCTTTGAAAGCTCTTGAAGGAAGGCAGCAAAGCCAAAAAGTCTATTGGAGGAATGAATTTTTCATTAACATTACCTTAATATAAATTTAGAACATTGAAAGGAGCCCAGTGAGATGGAACTGGAGTCATCATGCCTTCCTAGGAGTGACACAGTACAATAGTTTAAAAACAAGCTATTTGGGGACCTGCCTCCAAGACGTACTGCTGAGTACCATACAGTCCTATGCTTCTGGGACACTTTCCAGTTTTTTGGTGCTATTATGCAACTTCTAGCACTCCACCCACCTAGGTACACTAACACATAATTTTTTTAACACATAATTTTTAAAAATCTCTTTTACAAACTGTGTATCTGTGTACGTGTCCATGAATTTTTATTATCTTAAATGATTTAATCCTTCCTTCTTGGGCACTAAATTAGGTCCATCAAACTTAGACTTGAGATTCAGTTGAGTTGTTTACTTATTGGAACCCTTTGCAGCTTCTCAAGCCTTACTTTTTCTCTTTTTTGACTGAGAATTCCTCTGCCACCCAGGCTCATGGTGAGAAAGAAAATGTTTCATTCTGAGCATAAAAATACCCACTAGAGCTCCTCAAATATTTGCAAGGCGCAGTATTTATTAGACAGAGTGGGTGGAATGGCCACTGTGTGCGTAGCATTTTTTTAGCCTGGTGTATTGTCAACACAACCACAAAACTCTCTTGCCCTCAAAGAGCTCCTGTTTTCACTGGAGGAAGATAATAAGTTAAAAAATATATAAAGAAATATCAGGTAATTGTAAGTGTTATTAAGAAAAAACAAGGGGCTGGGGATTTGACTCAGCAGTAGAATGCTTGCCTAGCAAGCTGGAACCCCTGGGTTCGGTCTTTGGCACCAACAGCAAAAAATAGACCTCCCGTAAAAAAATTCAACCAATTAAGAAAAAACAAGACAGTAAGAAAAGAATTACAGGAGTTTTGGATGTCACTTTTGCAAAGAAAATTAAGGAAGTAACTGTGTTTAAGACTGAATTAGTCAGTGAGCAGATATCTTAGTCACCTGTCCCTTCATTACATAGCACTCTGAAGATTAGTGGCTTAATAATGAAAGTGACCATTTATTTCTCAAATTCTGTGGGGGCCAATGATTCTGTTGGGTGTTTTGTCTATAGTTTCTCATGCAGTTGCCGAGTTTTGGCTGGGGATGCTGATGGCTTCACTGGAGCTAGAAGGTGGCATCCAGGGTGACTCCCACGCAGCTGGGAAGTATGTTTTTCTTTACAAAGGCTACTGTACAGGTCAGCCTGAGAATTTCATGACAGCACCTGGCTTCCACTGGTGTGAGCAATTCAAAAAGAACAAAGTAGATGTTGTAAACTTTAAGAATGCAGCCTCCAAGTCACATACTGTCACTTTCTGTTGGTCACACAGATTGAGAGGAGAGAGAGAGAGAGAGAGAGAGAGAGAGAAAGAAAGATTCAGAGACTGAAAACAAGAGTAGATGACAGCCTGAGGACTAGGAGCTCCTAGGTGACATACAGAATGGTGGGCTTCACACTGAGCCGTGCAAGAATTTTGGGAGCAGATAGTTCTGAGGTGAAGGGACAGTACTGACGGTGTAAGCCTCAGGGATTATAGGGCTCTACTGTTGAAGCACCCCAGCTAGGAAGAAATGAACCCAAAGGGGAAGATCCACCTGCAGGGCCTCAAGCAACACAAGAGATGGTGGCTGGGCTGAGGATGGGTTGATTTTGAGGCCCATAACATTACTTGATTTGGAGTTTTAAACAACTTCTCTAGCTGCTGAGCAGAGAATTCTATGGGGAAAGGGAGGAGGAAATGCTAAGCATTTTAGGTCTGTTATCTCCGGGAGAAATGGTAGTGGCTTGCACTTAGCAAGTGATAAGAAGTGGCCGGCTACAGACAGGGTGTGAAGGTGAGCCCTGCTGGGGGTGGGTGGTGTAGAAGCAAAGCGAGGGGTCTGGGAGCCTTCTCAGCTCATTTCTGAATTTAAGTATGGAAGTGAGGGGAGGTGCAGTTATAGGAATTAGAAGTCACAGTTGATGAAGTTATTTTCACTTCGTTCTTGACACACTAAGTTTGAGGGTCCATTGGACATCCGGTATAGCTGTCAGCATTATTCTAGCCAGAAAATTCTTGATCCTAACTCTCTATATACTGTAAGGAGTAATGGTTATAACTATTTTATGAGTAAGCCAGATAAACTCTCATAATTAAAAAAATAAAATAATTGTGACGTGAATTTTCCAGTGAAGGTTGTGGATCATAACTATAGGCTGATTCTGCATTAATTCAAATTTGGAATTGCCCTATTCTTTGCACACAATCTTTTCAACTTAAAAATGTAAAATATCTGATGCTTTAGTCAACATTACTTGGCTATAGATGTAAGTTTAGAAATTCAATATCAATAAAAATTTAAGCGGAGTGTAGTAGCACACACCTATAATCCCAACACTCAGGAGGCCGAGGCAGGAGGATGGATACAAGTTTGAGGCCAACCTGAACTAATAGGTAGACCCTTCCCCCAAAAAATAAAACAAAAAATTTAAAGAAGAAAGTGAAATGCAGGAAGAGGAAAGAAAGAACAGGGAGGCAGGGATTGCAGCTATGGTGGAGGCAGATGTTAGCAAGGGAGATGAGTTCGGAAGAAAGCCCTGGATCTTGAGGTTCTGAGGGCCACACACCGAGAGGGTGCAGCTCCCTGGCCTTCGATAGTAAGGAACAGGGACCCGAGTTGAGTGGGTTCTCGCCCATCTCCTCCAGTGGATGCACTACTCAGGGTCTTCCTATTTTCTAGAGTCTATGTAATAGTGGGAAAATAAAGAAGCATCAGATTAGTGGAGGATCCCAGTTCTGCATGGAGGTTTGAACAAATACCAATTCATACATAGAAGAGTGGGAAGCTTCATCACACTGGCATGACAGAGTGTGCGCACACATTTAGCTACTTTGTGTAAATTGTGGTAAGCAGCTATCAAGTGTGGATTGTGATCCAGTGTGTAGATCATATGAGATTAGGTTATCTCTGTAATCCAGATGTGGATGGCAGCACAAGTTTTGGCTTTTGTTATTTCAAATTAAGAACTAATACAGAGTTGAAATCTTTCATGCCACCTTTACTTTCTATGTAATATACTTCAGTATCTAAATTCATACTATATATAATGAATTACCTCATTGTTCACAATCTCCTTTTAATTTCACTTTGGATCTAAAAAATTGATTTGGTTTAAAATAATCAGTATGGTGTCAGATGAAAGTATATGGTTGGATGTGATTTTAAAAAAAACATGATAATTCCAGTATACACTGACATATACTTTTTCTCTTCCTTGCATGTATTAGAGACACATATGGAATAAGATTATGACTTTAAGTGAGTGTGGCTCAGTGGGAAAGAAAACCAGAGGAACAAACTGAGAATTATTGTACCTTAAATTTTACGGGTATTTCCTGTAGTTAGCCATATAATGGTCTCTGAAAATAAACATTGAAGTTAAAAATCAATAACAGTCAAAAAAAAATCAATAACATACAGAGTTTATTACTATAACTTGAATTGCTTATTAAACCACTCATGTAGATGAATGTTTTCTTATTTTTTAGCCTTATCTTTTTTTCATGTAGGTAGGTAATTAACTTTCTGTGAGTCTTTAAGATTCTTGGAAAAAAAAAGTAATTTGTTCAGCTACTTAATTTTGCTTTCTAATCCCCAATGTATTTCTCTCCTAACACATATTTTGGAAGAATTAGATGATAATGATAACACCTGTTCAAGACTATGAACAAGCATTGTTCTAAGTATTTTAAGCACATTGATATATTTACTTCTTACAACAACCCTGGAAGACAGATGCCATTATTATCACCATTTATGATAAGGAAGTGGAATCATAAGAAATGAAGTGATCTGACTGTGCACGCAGAGCTCTCACAGGTGTCCCTTGGTTTGGTACCCAAGCAGATGGACTCCAGGCAGTCCAGCTTTCAGTGTTTATCACAATGTTGTTACATCTTCACTGTGTCTATACTCTTCTGTTGAGATAATGGAAAAGACAAATGCGCCATTAAGAGACTCTAGCTGAGAAACATTTAAATCATGTGTGGCCTATTTTTACTAGCATTTGGTGAGGAATTTCCTTTACTTTTCACAATGTTTAAAAGTCAAGTCTATGTCAAGTTATCATTGAGAAGCTTCAGTGAATTCACTCCTGAATTGTACAAGAGCTTTAGAGACCTAATGCTTGTACTCCTCAAACTCTTCAATAAAATTTAAGGAGAAACAGTATTCTCAAAGTCATTACTAAAGGCAAACATTACCTCATTCCAGACCAGAAAAGAACCCACATTGAAAACTATAGGCCAGTCTTTTTAATGAATGTAGGTGCAAGAATCTTCAGTAAGATATTGGGAAACAGAATGTACCTAACCGTTAAAAGATCACACATCATGACCAGTCATCTCAGGAATGCAGGGATGGTTCAACATATGCAAATTAATAAATTAATACATCGCATAAACAGGAATAAGAATGAAAACCACTTGATTATCTCAATGGATACAGAAAAAATATTAGAAAAAAAATCATGCTAAAATCACTGAAGAAAATAAGAGCTAAAGATCTTTACCTCAACCCGATAGATGTCATCTATGGCAAGCCAATGACCAGCATTGTACTAAGCAGAGAGAAGCTGAAACTTTCCTTCTAAAATCAGGAAGAAGCAACAATGTTCAATGTCATCACTTCTGTTTAACACAGTTTTCAGAACATTGACTGGACTAGTAAGACAAGAGAAATAAATACAAGGGATATGGATAAGGGTGAAGGAATTAAATTACCATTGTAGGGTGAAGGAATTAAATTACCATTGTATGCTCATATCATGATCCTCTATATAGAAAACACCAAAAATTCCACCAAAAGACTCCTAGAACTAATATCCAATTTGGCTGCATAGCAGGATACAAAGTCAATGCTCAAAAATCAGTGAGACTCCTGCACACCAGTAATAAATTCACAAAGTGAAAAAAAAATACAGAAATAATACCTTTTACAAAAGCAGCAAGGAAAATAAAATACTTAAGAATTAACCCAAGGGAGTCAAGGAATTCTAATGTGAAAACCAGAATTCTAGGAAAAAAGGAATTTGAAGAGAGTATCAGAAAATGGAAAGATTTCTCCTGTTCCTAGAAAGGCAAAACAAATAAGTAAAAAAAAAAAAAGTGGCCCTACTCCCAAAACTGTTACATAGATTTAATGGAATTCCAATCAAAATATCTATTTCTTCCAGAACTGGACAAAGCAGTCCTAAAATTCATATGGAACTAGAAGAGAACCAGAATAGCAAAAGCAGTTCTGGACAACAAGGGCAAGGAAGGAGACCATCACAGTCCTGCACTTCAGGTTATGCTATGAAGCTACAGTAGCAAACACTGCATGGTATTGACAAAAACAGGACTAAAAAATTAGGCTCATGCGTCAGTGGAACAGAATAGAAGATACAGAAGCAACTCTAGCCACACTCAGCTCATGTTCATAGCAGCCTAATTCATAATAGTTAAATCTTGTAAATAGCCTGTGTGTCCACCAACCAATGAATAGATTAAGAAAAAGTGGTTATTTATATACCCTGGAGTATTACTCTGCCATAAAATGATAGATTTAAGCCATTTGTAGGAAAAGAGGTACCAACTGAGTCTATAATGTTAAGTGAAGTAACTCAGACACATTAGTTTAAATATTAAATGATTCCTCATATATGAAAAACTGTCCCTTCTTCCCATATATATGTATGTGCAATAAAGACAAGTAATAAGAAAAAGAAAAGGAGAAAGTGTATTTTCATCCAGTGTGGACTAAAGTGTATCTAAAAATGTACCTTGACTTTGTACACTTATCTTACATGGTTTATATGTGCTCTGATTTTCAATCTGTATGTATTATAATTTTTTTTTTAAACTCTAAATTGGTCTTATAAACCAGTTTGGCTCTGGAAAAATAAAAGAGAACTGGGAAGGGGGAAAAGAAAGGAGCTGAAGCGTGTTAAATCCATGTGAATCCCTCACCATGAGTGTAATTCTTAGGACCCGCAAGCATGTACTAGTAAGAGTAAAATAGTAGAGCGGAAATAGCTTGGTGCTTCCTGAGGGCTGCAGGTAGTAGGTGGTCACAGGAAACGTTGTGCCTCTTTCTAGGGTTAGGAAAATGTTTTGAAATTGTTCGTGGTTTCATTTTTACAACCTAATACACTAGGTTTTGTTTTCATATATATTTTATTTTATTTATAAAAATCTTTTTATATTTACTATTTATTTATTTGGTACAAGGTCTTGCTGTGCAGTTTGGACTCATAGTGATTCTCCTGTCTCAGCATCACCAGTGCTGGGATTACAGGTATGCACCACCACACCCAGTCTGGGGCTGACATCATGCACCTAGGGTTCTAGGGCTGGCAGGGCATGTGGCACCAGGGATCAAAGCTGTGTCCCTGTACTTGCCAGATAGGTGCTTAGACCACTGAGCTATCGCCCCAGCCCTCATATACTTTAAAATGTAGAATTGGAGTGTGAGGATATAGCTCAATGATAAAGTGCTTGCCTAGTGTCCAGAAAGCCCTAGGTCTAATTTCAGCACCATTAAAATAAAATAAAATAAAATCCCTAAAGCTAAAGCTAAGGCTTTTGACGTAGACTTTCCAGGTTAGCAAGGGTTTCCTCGAAAGACCTTGATCATAGACACATGGGCATATTCAGTGCTTTACTGTTTTCTCATGTTCTTTTCATTTATGTTTAAAATACTTAAAAAATTGGAAAGCAAATGCTTAGGTCTGAGGCTGTACTTAGAAGAAACCAGCTGCTGCATTTGGTCCATGGGCTCTGTGGGCCTAGCCCTGATTGAGACTGATTGGCGTGTACAGATCTACACTCTCTCTTCTGCCTCAGCAAATGCTTTTGTTTATTTTTAATGTGACGTTTTAAAAAAACACGATGGCTGTTCTAGTCCCACCGAGTCCCAGCCTGTAGCACAGCTGACGCGTCCGCCGCGGGTAAGCTGCCTGCGCCCCTCTGCCCCGCCTCTGCGCTCCTGCGACTAACTCCCTGTTCCAGTACCACCGAGTCGCAGCCGGTAGCACAGCCCACGTGCCGGCTGGGCTAGGATCCTTGGTACACCTTCCCCTCCCCCGCCCCCCCCCTTTTTTTTCTTTTTTTTTAAACTCCACCCAAGCTCCAGCACCGAACCCATCAAACATCTTGTCTGGCAACCGATCTGGTCCACGGGCCTACCAGGACTACTCAATCCCAAAGCTCCACCTCCACCTACAGACCACATATCCCGGGGTTCACAAAGCTAGCAGCCAGAGCTCCAGCACAGAGTCAGGAACCTTTGTAGAAGAACCACCTTGGAGTCTCCAGACCAAATGCCCATAGACACAGCATAACGCCACCAAAGTGCAGAGGCCGCTTCCATACAAAATGATAACAACAAGGAGTAGGATGCAATCTCAGGGCCCGTGCCCACCCAAACTAAATACAGAAGACACTATCATGGAAGAAAATAGGAACCATACAGATGAAACCTCTGAATTGGTAGCATCTGAGGCAGACACACAAGTGCAGAAACTTATAGAGCAACTGAGATCAGAGATAACATCTGAAGTAAAAAAAGAAATAGATAAAGTGGAAAAATGGCTGGAGAAACGTATAGAGGACATTAGAGCAGAAATAATATCTAAAGTTGACAAAGACATGCCTAAATCAATAGCATCCCAAGTCGGGGAACAACTACATGAAAGTAGAAAGGAGAACAGAACAGAAATAATCTCTGTATTAGAGAGAGAAAGGATAACCATAATGACAGACTTTAATACTATTAAAGAAGACATCGATAAAAAATTAGAGAATAGAAAACTGATGGACTCCCTGACGGAGCAATATAGGAAAGACATAGATCGCATGAAACAGTTTCAAAGAGATATACAAGAAAATAAAACCTCGATCACAAGTTGGCAGAGCCGAATGAACGAAAATGAAGATAGAGTTTCAAACCTTGAAGACACAGTTGCAGCCAGTGAAAGAGTAAGAAAGGATCTCTTAAAACCGACTGGGATGCAGGAAAAACTAATTCAACATCTGCAACACGATGCAAAAATGAACAACGTGAGATTAATGGGAATCAATGAGAAAGAAGGAGTCAATACAAATGATATAAAAAGAATATGGGCAGAAGTAATAGCAGAAAACTTCCCAAATTTGAGAAAACAATCAGACATTCAGGTAACTGAAGCCTATAGAACCCCAAATAGCATCAACCCAACTAAAAACATGCCAAGACATATAATAGTCAAGATACCAGAAATCCAGCTGAAGAATAATATACTAAAAGCTGCTAGAGAAAAGAAACAGATCACATTTAAAGGAAAACCCATCCGAATAACAGCAGATTTCTCCTCACAAACCATGAAGTCAAGAAGAGCATGGAGCAGAGTGCTTCAAGTCCTCCATGAAAACAATTTTCAGCCCAGACTATTGTACCCGGCAAAACTCTCCTTCAAGT
>PVJA010030170.1:0-26033 GCA_004027025.1 Myocastor coypus | reverse complement strand
TTATATTACATATTTTCATCATCAGATCAGTTTAGATTAATACATATAGGTATATAAGATTGATCAAACAATTAAACATTAACCCTTCTAAATCAACATTATTATTTTTTTTCTTTTCCCCTTTCTTTTCTTTGAAAGTTGACATATTGCATATTGTCCTCACAATCATTCTACAGAGTACAGTGTGTGGGCATGACCCACCTAAAAAATTAGTAAATTTTTACTAATTTTAGTAAAAATAGTTTGATTTCCATAGTTTAAGTAGAAAACCAAGATACTAGCTAAAGTTTTATGAATTCAATTGTGTTATCTTCTTGGAGCTTTAATTTTTCCGTTTTGCATCTGTTTCAACAGTATTTCTGCAATTGATTTTTTGCATTAATAATATGAGTAAAAGGAGATAAAAGTTATGCAAAGGAGGCCAGGGCAGAAGGAAAAGAAGGAAACAGGAAGACAGAGAGACGTAGTCCTAAATCAATATTCTACCTTTGTCATTTTCATTATGGTAGAATCATAATTCATAGAGAAACATCTCATAATTTCAAGGTAAGATGTTTGTTTTATTTTTACCACTTGAAATTTTCATTACCTATGGCATGTTAACAATATTTTTATTTTAAGAATATGTCTTGGGCCCAGAGAGATAGCTCAGGGGCACAAGTGACTGCCTGGCAAGAGCAAGGTCCTTAGTACAATCCCCTGTTCTGAAAAAAAAAAAAAAAGAAAGAAAAAAAAAAGAGAGAAAATATCTTATTACATGATTCTTAGTACAGAAATTCCTATTTTAAGATATGAAAATGTACCTTGAGTTTTCCTTCATACAGTATCCATACAATGCCTATAATTTTAGAAATCAGTAAAAATTTCTTGGCACCATTGCATAAATCTAAAAGGGTAAGACCAATTATTACAATCAACTATATATAAAATGCAGTATTATTAAGTTTATATATTAAAAACAAAGTTTTTAATATCAATTTATAAGTTAAAATTTTTTCTATAACCTTCCATTTTAGCACTGGCAGAAGCATGAATAGTAATTATTAACTAAGTTTCCATGTTCTGACGTTCTTAGTGAAGCCATTACTTATCCAAAAATATAACACTCACAGGAATTTTTAACAGCATTTCCTAAAGCTTATTCTATAGTGTGATCCTTGTGCAGTTGTGCCTATACCGACAGATGAAGCATTATGCTAAGAGGACAGAAACTAAGAAAAGATGAAGAATGCATTACAGATAGTCTTTTTTTTTCTTCTGATTTTGAGCAATAGACTTTCCATGTTTTTTTTTTTTTAATCCAGACAATTATATAGTAATTTGGGTTAGAATGCATGCCCAGTTCCCCATCTCAGAACCCAATTTGTTACCACCTGTGGCTATTTCTATTTAAAAAAAAAAGAAACATAATTACTATGAGTCTCAGCAGTGTTAGAGAACATTTTTTGCAATTACAATACCTCCCTTGGGCAGATATGTGAAAATGGTAGATTAATTCCTGCCAGAATCTCTCTGTTCTTCCTGCATTTCTCGGTTGGTTGTTGCTGCATGTTAGAGTGTCTGTTTGCTCTGGTTAAAGTTGTGTCAGTGTTTCTATGGTAAACCTTGAGAAACAAAGATCCAAAAATCAGCCATTAAATTTTGCTCTAGGCAAACAGTTGACATGTCGCATCTTAACACAGAAGGACATCATATTTTCCATTACTTTCCCATGTGGCCTGGTTAAGTTAGAAGTGAAAGATAGTAGATCACTTGCCAGTGGTGAGAAAGGAGGTCTTCACCTATCAGGTACATGAAAAGTGGGTAAGACCAATGTATGATTAACTTCATTCAACTCCTGATCATAAAACTGTTGAAGCCAAAGGATTTTAAGGTGCTAACAATATATTAAGACTTGATGACTAAAAAGAGATTTGACATCTTTATTACTCCTCATTCATTCTTTTTTCTTGTGGTACTGGTTGAGTGTGATCTCTGGTCCTAAAAAGAAACTTTGATCTATACAAAATAGTGAATGATATTAACTCTTTATCAGTGCTTGCATTGTTAAGATTATTTATTCTAAAAAAAAGTCTAAATAGAAGAATACTTGAAGTGTGGTCCACATCCATTTTGTCTGTCTCTGTGGCTGAGAGAAACTAGCAGTTTCTTATCTACAGTAGACACTTAAGAAAGCATAAACTCTTTGTTTTTGCTGGTGGCACACACCTGTAATGCCCAAATTTTAGAGACTGAGGTAGGAGGATCATAAACTGTAGACCTGCCTGATAAGTTTAGTGAAATGTCACCCCAAAATAAAGAATACAATGTCCAAAAGACACAGCTCAGGGAGAAGACACGGGGCTCATCGTTCCTTAGGAATACACATGCATGCACACACACACACACACACACACACACACGCTCGGTAATGGCCTAGTGGCAATCCATTTATTTTAAAGTTATACATTTTGATAATTTTAATGCAGAATTGTCACACAGTAACTTCTATGAACATTTCTGCGTAAGTACATTTCAAATTCCTAGAGAAAAACAAATAATCAAGTTTTGCAATGATGAACATGAAGTATTCACAGTATCATTTTACATTATATATAGAAGTATACATAATACACATGCATATATGCAGTGTGTTGAGACAATAGAGTTGATCATAGCTTATCTCTTTTTCACATTCTCTGGTATGATTTACGCAGTATTAAAGTGATGCAATTGAAATGATGTATTATTTGCTAAAATGCTAACTGTTATCTCGATCTAGTGAGTTTATAATAATGAACTGAGGATGATTATTTCAATATTTTAATCAAACTTTAATAAACTTTATTTGTGGATATGCTGCACCACATGTAAATACTTCCTACCTATATTTTTTCGGCACTGAGCTTGAACCTAAGCCTCCACTCTTAGCTAAATACCTAGCCTTTTATTTATTTGTTGAGAGAGAAAGAGAGAAAGAGAGAGAGAGAGAGAGAGAGAGAGAGAGAGAGAGAGAGAGAGAGTTTTGGTATCAAAATTGCTGAGTTGCCCAGGTGGGGCTCAAGCTTGCAATCAGCCTGCCTCGGCTACCAACACTCTGGGATTACAGGTGTGCATCATGTGACTCAGCCTAAAATGAGATCACAGCTAAACCATAAACTTGGACTATATCTGCTTTGATTGCTTATAAATATAATTTTATGATGTATTTACTTTGGTACCAGCCATCTGCTAACTGGTAACAAGGAAAGAAAATCACTTTTGGTAATTATTTAAAATATAGTCTTACCATAAGTCAGTTTCCCCAAAATTTCAGATTCCACGCCATGTAAGCCATAATATAAATTGTATAATACCAATAAAATTAGCTTTCCGATGTGATTTTTCTCTTTTTTTATTAGGCAGGAATGTGCACTAATAGGATATTGTGAAAGTGAAATCCTCCATCTGCCACTTCTTTGTTTTTACTTATTTCTTAGTAAAGCTTTCTATGTTTATGATTTTGCTGATCAGAGTAGGCTGTTATATTAGTTCATCGCATAAAATAACTTTTAGGGCTGGCCAAATAGCTCAGTGGATTAAAGCACCTGCTTAGGCAGATGCAGGGCCTGGGGGTTCCATCTCTGGGTCTGCATGCTATGCCACCCCTGGGACACGCTGAGACACTGAATGAGACTAGGGCTGGTGGCTGACACCTGTAATCCCAGCCCTTGGAAGACTGTAAACAGGAGAATCACTGTGAGTCTGATGTATATAGTGAAACCCTGTACACCCTGTAGACCCTGCCCTAAAATTCATTATATCTATATATCTATATATCTATATATCTATATATCTATATATATCTCTCTCAATATATATATATATATATATATATATATATATATATATATATATATTCTAGGGAAAGATGCTCTGTTTCAATGTCCTCAGGTAAGATGATATAAATAATTGGAAAGCAGAGCTATCATTTCACTTGGTTAATTGCAATAAACACATTATCTTGTTAGAGCATTAGGGTAGAATCCACATGCTAGGAAACAGATAAAAGGTGCAAGAAAGCATTTAAAATCCAATCATTAGGTTTCATTGCATCCATCTGCTCCCAGGAAATATAATTAGAAATTTGATTCAGTGACCTTTAGCTGCCATTTTGGACCATGTTTTCAAAATCTTTGTTGTCATATTGGATATTTTAAGTTCATATGACAAGAGTCACACCCGGTTCATTTCTAGTCTAATTGCAAAAGTTGAAAAAATAAAATGAGGCTGAATGCATTGGTGTATGTTTGACAGAGTCTATAGAGTTACTTAAACTTGAACCTATTAAAGGAACTGATATTCAAGTACTTTAAAATTTCTGTTAACTAGAACAACTGCTCAAGTTTCTACTGACATTTTATGCATCAACTCAGACAAGTAGAACTTCCATCAATTGTTGTGTGGGTCCTTTTACTATAATTATACTCCTAACATCTAATTATGCTAAATTCATATAACATACATGAGTAAAAGGTCTGCACAACTATTTAGGAATTCATGGAGTTATCCTGAGTTAAAATTTTGGAAGCCTAATCTTTTCAGCCACAATTAATGTGCTATAGCAGAGCTTCCTAGAATGGTTTGTATGTATTCACTGAGAAGGATAAGATATGATAGAATGATGTGACTAACGTAAGAAGTGCATTATGCAAATTGTCAAAATTCCTTGTCAACAGTTGTGTATTCCCTGCTTGCTCAAGTTCATGTAACTTGGAAAAAAATCATGATTAGACAGGTGTTTCTTTAGCCCAGGAGATCACATTTCTAAAATATTTATGTAGCAGCAAGCCAGATGTACACAGTTTAACCTTATAATCCCATTTCAGTTTTACCAAATACTTAGAAACTTGTTAAGTATGAAGCTGATTATTTTGGCAGCATATCTATTAATAGGATTCAGATACTCCTTATTTACAAGTCAGTGCTGTTAATATAATCTGCTTTAGTAAATCAACAGGGAAACAGAAACATGAGAACCCATCCAAAGGCTAATTGACAATGAAGCTTTTTCTAAAGCTTTTAATTTTTTCATTGAGTCCATAATACCAGAAAACATATAGCACATATGAAAGATGTAAATGTTATAGATCATGCTACCCACTGCTTTCATGAGTAGATACATGTTGAGATCCCTTGAATGTCTATCATAATCTTGACAAAAAACACATAAGACCGTGCATCTTCTCATCACAAATATTTCTTTTAACCTTATCTGCTCTGTAAATCTTACTGTATTCTGACATGTGGAAATATTTTAAACGTATACATTCATTTTTTTAATGAATAGAGCCAATACAGAGTAATGTGATATCATCATTTTCGTTATGCTTACTTATTTTTTATACAACAACAGAAAGAACTGTAGTTATGCTTTCAGGTTGACCTACTTATGCATTAGGGTAGAAGGTACACCTTTTATATTTGTTACGTTCTGTCCTCTGAACAAAAGTGGTATCAGGATGTAGAAGTCATGTTTGGTAAGGAAAAGAGTTCCAGACTTTATCTTTACTTGACAATAAGTAAACACTGTTTATGAACTATGTCACTCTACATAAATATACTCATGCACCTCCACATAAAGGGAAAAGAATACATTTCCAAGCCATTTATATCTACTTGGTTCCCGTATTTTAAGAAAAATCAGAGCTAAAAAGAAAAAAAAAAAAAAAACCTTTGGCTAATGTATCAGTAAGACCAACTAACGAAAAAAAGTGGAACTAGGGAGACGACAAGTAAAATCTTGTCAAAATGGCTGAGATATAAATATTTAAGAGTTTGGAATCCTCATTTTTTTAAGTGACAGACATCCTAGAAGTGAAGCTAAGCTTGGGGAATCTTCGGGCCTCCATCGCATGGAGCTGTGATTCAGACACTGCTAGTCTCCAGGGTTTGGTTTTCAACTACGCTATCATCTAGGGATAACTCTACATTTTACTGCAGGGCCAGTTACTTCTTGTTTGATTTTTCTTTTTTTTTTTTTTTCAGAGTTTATTTTTTTGTAGTTTTCTTATACAATAAATCTTCACTCTTGGGGAGAAGAGATAGTGAACACAAAATTCTGATTACCAAAAATTTGTGGTTTTCTATTGAAATAATTTGAAGATATTTTCCACTGTCATGCAAGTCTAATTTTTTCCCTATTTTTTGAAAATTTCAACTATATTTTTTGACATTCAAAGGATAATTCTTGCTGCAAAATTCTATTAATGCAATACCTAAAATAATTTTATTTGAATAGTAACTCATTACATAACTGTGGATATAAAAATAGGAAAATTTCATAAAAGTTTTAATTGCTTGTAATTTACTAACAAAACTACATAGCTGTTGCTAACATTTTCAGTATAAATCTATTATTCTTCCTCACCAGTTGTGAAACTTAGAGTATTATTTTATTCTTTAATTTTTCTAAAAAATTAATGTGAATATTTTTATGTTTTTATGCCTAATATTGAGATGTTTTACAAGTTCTTGCTGGGATGATTAATATATAACACAAACTCAAAATATCACTAGAATGCTGGGTAGGTAGCTCTGTGGTTTAAGCACTTGCCAGACAAGCACAAGGTCTCAAGTTCAATCCCTTGTTCCACATACCCTGCCACCTCTGAAACTGCTATTATAAAACAGTGATGTTCGCCTATAATCCCAGCACTGGTGAGGCTGAGACAGGAAGATCACTATAAGTCTGAACTATGTAGCAAGATCCTGTATCAATATAATATTATTATATTATTATATTATTGTAATATAACATTACTATTATCACTAGAAACTAGAAGTGTCAGGGCTGATTAAACATGTCTGCGTGTAAGAGTTGCAAAGAGAGATTGTGAAACTATATATATATATGACTGTGCATTGCACATGTGCATATAAAAGCTGATTTTGACATAAGTTCTATTTCTTAAAAATAAATTTAACTTTATTTTACTTGAGTTTTTGTTAGTATGTCTTCAACATCTTACCATGTCAATAATGTAGTTGCACACTAATCTTCAAGTGGTTGATGTGTAGGTCAATCAATGGATATGATTTAATGAGTAACTCTATGTAGACAGATTGCTCAGCCTAAGATTCTATTACCATAATCTTTAAGAAAAAAAGCAAAGAAAAGAAAGAAGGAAAAACATTCAATGGAGAAAAAATACCTTTATCGCCTGTGAATTTTTTTCTCTATTTTCTTATAAGGAAGAGCAATATTTCCTACTCATACGGATGTTTAAAGAATTAAAGTTGGTATTAAATATAAGTTTAGTGTAAGTGCTGAAGAAACAATAACCAATATCACTATTGTAGTTTTTAAGAACAAATGCCATAAAAGAATCTGGAGTCCTTAAGCATTAGGGCACAAATGCATGGACATATTCTCTGCACAGATAGAATTTTATTCCAGAACACTGTTAAAAAGTAACTTTGCTCTAATACTAATGGCTTTTATTGCAAATTGCCATTTGTATTCATTTAGCTGTGTTTTCCCTTGTAATCATTTTAAATAAACATTTGAAAAATGACTTGTACCATTTTTCTTAGAATATGTTGGCAAAAATTTTCTAGACTTCTTCAACTTCTTAAGCTACCAGAGAAAAAAAATAAAGCAAAAATAAATCAGTCTTCATTAAGAACTATTACTTTTAAGCAAAGCCTTTGAGAGAAATTTCACACAAAATAGAAAACAGACATCCTACAAAATAATTGTCATAAGACAATGCATTTTAGAAATAGAGACAAGAAAACTGCACCTAAATTCATTTAAACTTATGTTTATCATCAGAAAATTAAAGTACAAAAGTTTTATACTTATATATATATACAATCAGACTGACTCAGGCTTTCTTGGTCTTGTTCCTTTATTGGTTAAAATTCCATAGTTGACATACACTTACCATGCTGATGAATTTACAGGATACAAGAATATCATGTCTCAGGGCTGGGGAGATAGCTCCATGCACAAGTGCCTGCTTGGCAAGTGCAAGATTGTGAGTTTGAATCCCAGTCCCAGAAAAAAAAAAAAAAGGAATATAATTTCTCATAAATAACTGCTATTATAAAATAATGCATGTTGGTCACTAGACTGAAGGTAAATTTGGAGGATAGTTCTTTAAATCTTTCTCAGATTAAATATAAAAAAATTGTGCTGCAACCTATACAACACAGAGTCTTTCAAGCTGGAAATTTAGAATTGTTTTAACGCTTAGGCCTCCAGTGTTGAAATATTTCCAAATTTTGGAGACCTTAAACTTAATAATGAAACTCGTTCTGGTTCTTCGATGCCAATCATAATTGTAGATAGAATCTAGTACAGGGGCCCAGCAGTATGGCTCAGAGGTCTAAAGCGCCTGCTTAGGAAAGCTTAGGCTTCTTCAGGGACCCGAGTTCAATCCCCAGCACCACATGCTGCACCAGCCCTGTCCTCAGGGCAGGCTAAGCCGGCCATAAAAATAAATGGATAAATAAACAAAAGTTCTGAAACAAGAAATAAAATAAAAAAATTATTTAAAAAAAAAGAATCCAGTAGACTGAAATTTGTCTGTCAAAATTTAGTAGTCATTTCTGTATCTATCTATATTTAAATGTGGGATTTAGGAGTTGGAGGAACAAAACACTTCCAAGCATGACCAGACATTAGAAACGTCTGTCATTTGTTGATCTATTAACACAGATTTTTAGTATAAAAGCATAACAAATCTCTAAGATACACATGGTAGTGATAAGCAGAGAAAAACAGTGTAGAATGAAAAACAAAGCACATGAAAACCAGAGGGACCATGCAACATTTGAAAGTTAAATTGTTTGAGTGGATAGAAACTTGTTCAGATTACCCACACTTACTTTTATTTCAATCTCCAGCTTGTTCTTGATGAATTCCATAGGCCTCAGTTGCATCTTCCAAAAAATAAAAATGATCATCATAATAATTATAACAACCTCCTAGGTGAATTAGCTAATAGTTTGGATGTAGTGAACAACCTACAAAATTGGTAAGGAAGCACAAGCTCAAAAGCATGCACTGTGTATAACAAAGGTTCACTTAAGTAATGGAGAACTGAAGAGCAACATTTCTGGGAATTAATAGATATTTACAATGTTTATAATACAATCTAGAAGAATTTGTAAAATGGCTCAAGAAACCTTCTGTATCAATGTACCTTATGTTTTCCAATGTTATGGTGGTACTGCTTATATAATATTAAGTCATTTGGAATTGAATATGAACGTAGTACAAATCACCTGACACTGAAATCCAGTTAAAATAATTAGAGCAATGTTTCTATTAGGTGATTTACAAATATATACTCTCTCAGAGACATCTGACTCCTGCAGAGAAAAAAAAAACTGACTTGGGTTTTGTTTTGAACGGTGAAACATGGTGCATATATAAAAGTTGCTTATATTTTAGCTACAAGATGAAATAGATTAAATTATTTAATTACATGATTAAGAAATGAGATTTAGTCTTTTAAGAGAATACTAAAATGTATTTATGTATGTATATGTGTATATATGTATGTAAGTATGTATATATTTAGAGACAGGATGTCACTATGAAGTTCAGGCTGGCCTTGAGCTCACTTTGTAGCCCAAGTTGGTGTAGAACTTGCAATGATCCTCCTGCCTTAGCTGCCTAAGTGCTGAGATCAGAAGCGTGGACCACCATACCTGCCTTTTTTGATATCTCAATGCTTGTGGGTCAGTAGTTTAGCGTCACTGCTCTATTTTATCTCTGAAGAAGGAAAATGGCCATAGACAACATAAATGAGTGGGCATGGCTGAATTCTGATAGAGCTTCATTCTCAAAAGTGGATAGTAGATTACAGCCTAGAACTATTGTTAGACATTTCTAAGGCTGGAGCATGCTATGCTAGCGTTCCACACTGAATCACAGTCTTAGCCCAAATCACATTTTTAGTTGTTTTCACTTATCTGTGTTTAATAAGACTGTACCATGTAGATTGTAAGCCATTTCTAACTAAGTCAAAATGATTGTATATAATTTCAAAATTTTGTATGGAAAAATGTAAACCTATTGTCTAGTGCCATGATTATAATTAAGATCATTTTCACTAAAGGACAAAAATTCTTCCAATTAGTCTACAAGCAAAGTGAAACAAGAAAATCCTTGAATTAGATATTGTCACTATGATAAAGACTAGAGAGATTTTATTTTCTACGAAATTGTAATTTAAACAATAAATAGGAATAAAGACATTGCTGCTGTGTTTTAAATTTAAGGGTCACTGCCTGCCTAAAATGGCCAACTTCTAACAAATCATACTTTTTCTTTTCTTTCTTTCTTTCTTTCTTTCTTTCTTTCTTTCTTTCTTTCTTTCTTTCTTTCTTTCTTTCTTTCTTTCTTTCTTTCTTTCTTTTCCTGTATTCAGGACAGGACCTACAGCGTCTCCAGGGTCTTGCTACACAGATCATACTCATAGTGGTTTTCCTGTTTTCAGCTTCCCAAGTGCTGGGATTACAGGCGTGAGCAACCATGCCCCGTCTTAATCGCCCTCTCAGTGCGCCCTATGGGCAAGGCTGGCACTGCATGCTGGGGATCAAACTCTGGGTGCTGTGCTCTGCCTAAGCAGGTGCTTTAGTCTGCTGTGCTATCAGGCTGGCTGTAAATCATATATTTTAAAGGTGATATCTATTTTTATATTTCAATGGGATAACTATAAATTACTATTCTAGTAATCTAATGCTCACTATTTAGATTGGTTACTAACTTTTACTCTAATTTGAGAATACATTGTCAATAGCCATTTCCAGGAGCAATTTAAATTATATCACATTCTAATTTTGAATTTCTCTAATTGTTTTCTCAAGGTAATATTTTATTTAGAAATCTGAGATTCAAATCCAATTGTTGAATTTAAAAAATGAATTGTTTCACTTTTAAAAGGATATTAGTACATTACCTTGTAAGCCTATGCAGAAGTTTCAGAACTTCAAATGCCCTCAGTGTCTTTACTAGATATTGTAAAATTTATCAGTTGACTAGCTTACAGACTGATTTGTTTATATTTAGAAAAATTACAAATTCTCTTGCTTATCAATATTCATAAGAATTGAAAATATTATGAAAGTATGATATAGTTCATCTTAAATTTGTTCTTTTTTGAAAAAATAGGAAGTAGAATTCACTTAATGTAAAAGCAAACTTAGAAAGATTGATACAATACCACATGGAAAACTAAAATTGTTAATTTTTTTCTTTCATCTGCAAAATTACTACTTAGATATATCTAAGTAATAATTGACTTCAATTTCAATTTTTTAATGCTTCCAGGTACCAAAATAGTAGTATTCAGAAAACATTAATTTTCATACATTGCAAGAAAAAAATAAACAGATGAAACATATCGTGGATTTACTCTATTTTACATTTGGCTTACCTTTTAAATTATTTCCCTTTTTTTGCTTGAGAAATTTATGTAATGACTGACTGAAGGTAAAATCTTAAATTTCTTTTGAATTTGTAAGGTAAATGTTCAAAGTGCCTATTTTGACAATTTATACAAGTATAATGATAGTAAGTAATCATATGGTTAAGCCTATTGCATGCATTAGAATACTTGATAATAAGTGGCCATTATTACCTTCTTATATTATTAGTCAAAGGAAAGAATTGGTTATTAGAATTATAATGTTCAGCATATTAAAATAATTTAACATGAAAGTGTGGAAAGATAAAAGAACAGACTCTTTCAAGGCTCTATTAAGGGTGATAATAGTGCAATTTTTGCTTAGCATGCAGCAATAATTTTTAACAGTGTTTTCAGAGGAAGTTACAGTAATTCCTCACCAACTTTCAAAAATGTTGAAGGGACTTAGTATTTTTCATGACGATCTTAGAAAGACAGTTCAGCAACACACTGGTGCTAACAGTCTCTGCTAAATGTCATTGTTCTGTAATCAATTGGGTATAAAATGAATACCTTGATGAAAGTGACTCAACTGAATTTCTCTATTTAAAAACATGCGAACAGTAACTTCATTGTCTTTTCCAGCAGTTGAGATGAATTAATAACAAATACCACTAATGTTGTTTTGTAGATCCTAGTGTGCTACAAACCTAGTCAAGAATGTAGACAATGACATTAGAAATATGCAATTAGAATTCGTGTGGTGTAGTGGCATGACACTGAATGCACTCAATGATTACTCAATGAATTAGGCTATAACTTGGTTTAAATGCAAATAATTCAATTCATACTTTTTTTCTGTTATTAATGTTTCTTAACAATAATAAAATATGATTTGGAGGAAATTATGAGAAGACAGCACATAGAATGTTAAGAAAAATGACATCAGCAATTTACTCCCTCCTTTATGTTTTTCTTTCCATTATGCCTAGAATACCAGAAGAAGCTGTTTCAGAATTGTGTTGTATTTTCACTGGCCACAATACACTTTCATGTCTTAGTTCTAGAACCCAATTACTGTGCCTGCCCGTGTAAATATCCTTCCAGTGAGGAAGTATTCCCCGTTCTCTTAACAAAGATGGAAAGAGAGCTCAAGAGGGAGAGAGTAGAGGAGAGTTCTAGAGACAAGAAATTTGGTTTTAGTTATCAAAAAGTAGAAACAAACTGCCTCCACTTCTGGAATGAAAATGAATGATGAGTTTATTGGGTAGCACTGAGTTTGAGGTTTTATTCCACTGATGGAATACAGGAACTGAGATTTTAGACATAGTGATTCTTAGGGCTGGCCAGATAAGTCAACAGACTCAAGTGCCTACTTAAGCAAGCACAGCTGGGTTCAATCCCTGGCGCCACTGATGCGCACCTATAATCTCAGTTCTTGGGAAGCTGAAAACAGCAGGATCATTACTAGTCCTAGCTGTTCTGTGAGACCCTCTCCATCCTGTACTAAATACATAAACAATAAAGAAGTCTTTAGTATGCCTTTATTTCTTTCTTTAAGAAATGAAATGATAGTACAACTGTACCATTGGCAAAGGAAAAGCATAATTAAGATTCACTGGAGTTTTGCTGGTCTTTGGGATTCCACATTTTGCAAACACATAAAAGTGATGAATAGTAATCTCCCTTTGTGTTGCTATATAGAAAAAATAACACTCATCTTACCTTTTATTATTTATTTATTTATTTATTTATTTATTTACTTATTTACTTATTTACTTATTTGTAGGACCAGGGTTCGACTCATGACCTTGCACTTGCCAGCCAGGTACTTGTGCCATGGAGCTATCTCCCTGGCCCTCATCTTACCTTTTAATAGTGTCGGTTCTCTTTGTTCTTGTCAAGGATAATTTTCATTAGATCTAATTATGTAATTACATCCAATTACATAAGTTATTAAAGTTATCAATATAACTTAAAGTAGTTAACGTTTGCAGATTTTAATGGACAGTTAGATCACCCAAAAATAATCTAAGCCATTTTGTGTTTTGTTTTGTTTCATTTATTTTTTCTCTTAGGGAACGTTCTATAGGGTGTTCAGGGTCTCACTACTAGATCAGACTTGCAGTGTTCCACCTGTTTACAGCCTCCCAAGAGCTGGGATCACTGGTACGTGCCACCAGTCCCAGTCTCAGTAGCCATCTCAGTGTACACCGGTGGCAGGGCCGACGTGACAGGTGCAGGGATAAAACCCTGGCCCCTCAGCCTGATTGCAGGTGCTTTAATTGCTGAGCTGTTTGGCTATCACCCCTCTAAATCATTTTCATTGATTGGTAGACTTCGAATTCTTGTTTACAGAATTCAATTATTCTGCTCTCCCCTTTTTTAATTCAAAGGAATATTGCCCTTTGCTCAGTGTGGTAAGAACACACTGTGTTTTTGTAATGCCTTTAATAACAAAACACAAATGTCTACTATACTGTACTTGTAGAAAATGTATTATTTTGAAAACCACTGATAAATACAGTTATTGCCATACTATATGACTTTAAAAATTCTAAAGCCATAGGTGCTGTCAGATAACTTTATAAGTAGTGGCTTAAAATGCTGTTGCCTGCTTCAGCAAAGTAGAAACATCCACACCATATATTCTGTTGAAGACAAAGCTAGTGGAAACGTTGCCGGTATGAAAAGGCTTAAAATGAATTATTTGCCTGTTAACACTCCCTTGTGTTTAGTGTGCTGCAAAAGGAATGCTTGTTATCAACGTGAAAAAGCAATGTTTTTGAATTAAGGGAAAAGTTCAGTGTGCTTTGTTTTTGACCCATTGTGGGTATCAATTTATGGCCCAGAATTCAACAGGATATTTTTCAAAACTTCACTCTTCTATACTGAACACAGTATTTATGTTTAATCAAAACTATGATGATATGATATGACACTATATAGAGAGCCACTTGCTTTTAGATAAAATTCTGTTTCTTATATATCAACTCCAAATAAGAGTGAAAGACCTATTTTTCTTTTTTTTTTTTTTTTTTTAAATTTATGTGTCTGGTGCAGGGTTTCATTCCACAGTTCATAGAAATCTCCGTGTTTTCAGCCTCTCCAGTGCTGGGATTATAGGTGTGTGTCTCCACACCCAGACTCAGTGGCGAGCTCAGTGCACTCAAGGGTGGTGTTGGCATGGCATGGTGCATGGGATCAAAATCCAATCCTTGCACTTGCCTAAGCAGATGCCTTGTCCACTGAGCTATGTCACCAATCCTCTATTCTCATTTTTCCTTAATAATGCTTCCTTTAGATGCATTTGTAATTAAAATTTCGTCATGTTTATATTGCAAGCAATGGGAGATCCTTTTGTAGTTAACATACATATGTCTACTCTCTAGTTCGTTACAAATTTGTATGAGCAATATTGTCACATGCACATAAAGTCCATATTGTTAAACACAACATAAACATTGTTACACATTGTTATGAGGCAAATGATTCTAGTACCTAGTGAAGAATGTTATGTCTTTTCTGCACCAGTGCTTAATCTTTTGTCCCATTCAGCGTACTTTTAATTTTATTTTTTTTTCAAGTTTCAATTTTTTATTGTTTAAATTTAACAATGGTTATATTACATATTTTCATCATCGGATAAGTTTATATTAATACTTATATACCTATATGTATTGATCAAACAATTAAACATTAACCCTTCTAAATCAACATTATTATTTTTTTTCTTTTCCCCTTTCTTTTCTTTGAAAGTTGACATATTGCATATTGTCCTCACAACCATTCTACAGAGTACAGTGTGTGGGCATGACCCACTTCCCTATTGATGTTGCTTAGAAAAAAAAAAGAAAAGGAAAAGAATATACTTCTCTTTGGACTAAGAGGAAGCAGATACACACACAGTCAAATGTTCTGCAATTGCAGTGGGCCACCAGTGAAGCTTGTGATATTGGAGGCTATTGAATCTAAGCCTCCTAAAGCTCATCTCACCAATCTAGCTCTGCGTTTCATGCATTGTAATTAAGCATTTTTTTTCTTCAGTTTTTATCTTGAGAAATTTCATTTGGAACATTTTGGTATTCTCATTCCATGAGAGTCAAGATGAAGGAGAGGAGACAAGTTATTTAGGGTAAAAAATTTAAGAATGGATTTAATAGCATCAGTATCCTATTTTAGCATTTTTGAGCCTATTTTTTTAATATCTTAACAGATTTTTAAGTTTGTTGCTTAATTATATCATTTTACTAACTCCTAGCACTGATTTTAATTCATTTTTCTTCTAGGTGTAGTTATATTTGCTCAGATATTACATGTCATGTAACACCTGACCAGATCTCAAATTCTATGAATTCTATATATTGTTGCATTCTAGGTGGTTTTGCATGATCTATGAGCTGAGCTAAAGTGGGTCCATGAAGTGAGTTTATCTATTAGGTTGGGGGGGGGGGCACAGTCCCACAGTCGTTCTGTTTGGTAAGGACTCAGAAGTGTGAAGATTTCGAGAATACCAGTAGCTCAAAAACCACTTCATCTTATACCATCACATCAGTCACACTGGAAATGCTGGTGCTGTTGGCGGTGTGAAAGCTTTTCCCTGTACAAGATTTTTTCCTGATTATTTCATGATGCCACAATAAGGACTATAAAATTATCCTGGGCAGCTAAGCACTAAGGATATTGTTTATAGACTTAATGATTGGACAGTGTGATCTCCATAACCATTTATAGAATTCTAGGAACATTTACTTGAATATGAGTATGAGGATCAAAATCTAGCCATAGAGTTCCATCTCTTTGTTATGTTCACATTCTACTTCTCTTTTCCTCGTGTAGGAATACGTTTGAAGGCTAGTATTATGATTTTTTTTTAGACTTGTTTAGGAGTGAAAGTCAAAATGATGAGATCTTTATATTTTTCATCTCATGAGTATCTCATTATATAGTAACCCAGGAACAATTTTAAAACGCACCATAGCATTATACAGTTAGAGCATGATCATTGCCATACTATACTTAGGCCTTCAAAAATTAAGAAAGTAATTTTAAAAATTAAGAATTGGACTATGAAATTGAAAATTTTGAGGCATTATTTATTATATTTGGACAATATGTTGATATATAGATTCATTTTGTATATTTTCTAAATTTAAAAACTTACTTTTTCGTCGACAGATACTGTTTCTTCATAAGTTCACCATGTTTGATTCCTGCATGAAAAAAAATGCTACTCTTTTGCAATAATGCGATGTGAAATCTTTATCGAAAGGATTTTATACTGAGTAAAATGGGAATTGTATAAGTAAAAAATAATTTTTAAGAGAAATGAATATTGGCCTAAATCACATTTAACTTGACTATCTTACAGACATATTGCTTGGGTTGATTGTGTGGTTAAATAGATCTTTAGACCCTGAATCTGCCTGTACTCTGTCCAAATGAATATGGACTTTCTTTTTATAACATAATTTTATTTTATTTTGAAGAGCGAAAACAAAAGCAAGAAAAAAATCAGAAACAAAAACAGAAATGTGGTGGGGTAACCCACTAGGGTCCCCCTTTTGTTCCCCTCTTGGACAGAAGCTTTCTTTCCCAATAAATATTCTATTCTAAAAAAAAAAAAGACAAAAACATGGTAACATACAATAAGACATATGCAAAAGATTTTCAAAACAGGAATAAATGATTAACAATGATTGATATATTACCTATTTTTATTCTCAAATCTGTTGCTCAGATTAACAGATATAATTATGTAAGATTGGACATATGATTGCATATTACAATTTGCTTTCAAAAAATCTTAAATTTTTCCTGCCTGGCAAGTGCAAGGTCCGGAGTTTGATCCCCAGTTCGGAAAAAAACTTAAATTTTTGTTCTTACCTTTTTTTCCTTTATTATCTTTTTAAAATATTCATTTTAAAGAGAGTATAGTAATAATTGATACTTTCTATGTATGTGTTGGAACTCAGCTTGGTAACATTTAAAAAGCAAGTTTAGAAACATTTATTGACAATATTCAACACATGAATTTGTACTTCTATACTTATTTTGCATGAGCAGAAAATACAGTAAACACATTTGGGGCAGTATCATTTTCAAAATTTTCAAACAATAAGATAACTATTGGAAGCATATGTAACTCTGTGACTGTTTGTACCTGTGTAGGCTCAGGAAGCAGGCAGGATATGTCGCAGTTCTGTCCCCAAAAAGCATCTCCTTCTGCTCTCTCCAGTCACACTGTTCCGAACCTTTAACCACTGATCATATTGACCTGGTCTTCGTTATAGTTCCTTTGTACTTTGAGAACACTATAAATGAAATGGCAGTATGTATTTTTAGAGGGAACTGGTACTTTTTCACTCATTGTAATACTTTCGAGAGTCCCTCATGCTGTTTCATCAACAGTTCATTTTTTGTTGTTAACTTAGTATTTCCTTTTTCATGCGTATGACAGTCTATTTACTTAGTCACTTATTGAAAGATGTAGGCTGCCTCTAGTTTTTGCCAAAGAAATTGTTTGTAATACTCTCAGTTCATTTCCACTGAATTATCTATTAGATTGTCTGTGTACCTCTGTCAAAAATCACTTGCCTACATTTGTGTATATGTACTTCCGTATAGCAGCCTGCTTGGTTTATCTATATGCCCACTATTTGGGCAGTATGGCAATATCTTAATCAGCATGACTTCAGTAGTAGTAAATCTTAAGCTAGAACAATGTGAATCCTTCATTTTGATTATTTTTCAGAATTGGTTTTGCTGTCATAGTTTATTTGTATTTTCAAATTAAAATTAGAATCATCTTGCTTATATTTTCAGATAGCATTGCTAGGAGTTTGAAAGAAGTCATATCATATGTACAGATTATTTAGGGGCATCTATGCGCAACTTTCAATCCTCACAAATCAGATAGCTCTCCATTTATTTATATCATTTAAAATTTAGCAGTACAGTGCCTGCCAAGCACGTGCAAAGGCCAGAGTTTGAGTTCTGGTAGCAAAAAAAAATTCTGCAAAAGATTTATGTGATTATTTCCATACTGGTCAGTGTAGTAATACCATAGGAGTTTTACAACATATATTTATTCACTCATTATAAAATTTTTTAACATGGATATGAATCGCATTGATGTTATTTTTTCTGAATTTTTTTTCTAGAATTTTGAAATATGATTGCGATTGTATAATGCTCATGAATAGAGCAACCATGTTTAATTCATTTATTCTAAAAAGTTTTGTTTCCTTTGATTTCTTGGTAATTTCACATAAAATATTAGTTTTTATTCTGTTTTGGAGATACTCATTACAAAGAATTTTGGAGGTTTTTTTATGAAATTTATCTTCTTCATTCACTAAGGATCGTTACCATCAATACCTGCTGAATTTTGTTAAGTGTTTGACCCATTTAAAAATTAAAATTTTGATAGTGAAAAGAACTTCCATTTTCAGTGCTGGCTGTTTTCAAATCGTCACCTTAAGTCACCTGTAATTGGGCTATTACATCAAATTACTTCCAGAAATTTGGAGTTTTCTAAGTGTCAGATTTATTATGTACTTCTTTTAACTTTCTTAAATAATTTTGAAATTACCATATGTGTTTCAAAATAAATTTAGAATGAACAGGTTTTAGAGGACAGTATACTTTAGTTATACTTCATTATGGATTATAGCTGATAGAAGCTCTAAATACTTTCTCTTGGGCCAGAAGTGAGATAGCTCAGCGGTCTGAAGCACCTGATTGGGCAAGCTTTGGCAAGTGCACAGGGACTGTGGTTTGATCCCCGGCCCCGGCACTGCATGCCATGCCAGCCCTGCCCCCAGGGTGGGCTGACCTGGCCAAACACACACACACACACACACACACACACACACACACACAAAATCTTTCTCTTATTATCTATAATTTGTTGCATACAAAATATAAGAACAAATAATCAAACTGGAAACCTTTAAGTGTTCTTTTTTGTCTTATAGAAAAAAAATCACTAAATTTTGACATCTTTAACAAACAAAATAATAATAACTGCAGCGAAGTGTTAGTGTATAGTCATTTTTGTGTTAGTTCAGATCTCTTCGCTTATGAAGAGTGACTATAATACATCAGAGCTTTTATTGCATTTTTGACTTTGAATGGTTTATGTACACCATAAACACTAAAGTTTTAAAATATCTACTTGAAAATATTTTCTTACCTAGCCATTGATTTGAAGTACAATTTCTTTATGACAAACATATTATATATTCTTGATATGAGAGTCAAAATCATTGTGTCCAATTTGTACTTGAGAAGACATTTGAGTGATTATTTTGTGTTAAAGAGGATTATTTTTAAGAATTACAAATATGTATGCTACTCTCCTGAGATCTAAAATGATACAAGTGTCTAACTTCATAGTTTGCTTCTCACAAGTTTTAAAATTGAAGAATTATAAATTTTTGTGCTAAATTTCAATTTTAAGAACACACTTTTAAAATATCTAAAAGTAATTCTTGTGTTAAAATAATGCCGTAAAACAAATGGCTTGTTTTCCTTCTATTTTGACTTTGTATGCAAATGCAATTATTTCATATTCAGATTATTTAAAATTAGTTTTCAGATGTCCTCAAAGGCTACCTACATAATGGAGATGTTATTTTGGTGTGGTTTTTGTAATGAATTAGTTTAGGTTTGTTAAGTTCCAAACAGCTATTTCATTATTCTAACTATAAATTTATACTCTCTTAATTCCTAATCTACATATTTTAATGGATGAATACAGACTTCACTATTAAATTCCAATGGCCAGATATACTGATAAACTTGTAAATTTTATAATTATCGTTTTTCAAATTGTATGGTCACAGGGCCGGCCAAACACCTCAGCAGATTAAAGTGCCTGAAAGCAGGCACAAGGGCTGGGGTTCGATCCCTGGGCCTGTTTTACCAGCCCCACCCCCAGGGCTCACTGAGATGTCAACTGAGACTGGGCATGGTGGTGCAGATCACTACGAGTCCATTCTAGTAGTGACATCTGAACATCCTTCTCTAAAAAATACAAAAAAAAACAAAACAAAACAAAAAACAGATTGCATGGTCATAAATCTACCTTACTTTCTTCTACATTTCTTCAAACTTTCTCGAGCCTGCTCATTCCTCTTTCATATCTCCTTTCCCCTATCTTTTTTCTTTTTCCCTTTGATTTCCTCTTTTTCTTTCCTTTTTTCCCTATACATGTATTTTCTTTCATGTCTTTCTTTGATCTTTCTTTCTTCATCAAATTAAAGCAATATTCAGTAACAGTTCCTTTACAATTCCATCAAACATTCACACACACACACACACACACACACACACACACACACACACACTAGAATACATCTGCATCTACACATGATCTTTGCCAGTTCTTCATTGAATAGCATCTTATTTCTTCATGTATCCTTTTTTTTTTTTAATACTGTTTAGGACAATATGCAAACATTTATAGATAATATGTGAGGACAAAAAAGTTTCCCTAGATGTCCTCCTTATGTCTCACTGAATAAGGGTTCTCATTTTATGAGGCCTCCCCTAAGAAAAACTATTAAAATTACAGTACTATTTATAATATTATTTATATTCCTTAATTAGAGCTTAGATTTCTCCTTACCTTTTGCATTCTCCTGACTACCCATAATTCTCTGTTCCTAGAGTATTTTAAGATACATAGGCTTAGCTTTTAAATGACAGCATGAGTGGGATGAAAAAGTTTTTGAGCAGTTCCAAAGATGAACTAAATATGTGGCTATATTTTTTGCCTGTGTAGATCCTCATTGATTTTATTAGAAGGTCAATTTGCCTTAAAAGATGATAGTTTGACATTATAGAAGGAAAAATCATGATGGTTCACTGAATTCAGAAGCTACTACAATAGGCTAATGAAAAATTTCTACCAGCTACTGGTTAAAGATGGCTAAGAGAGAAACGAACCCGGCTGCTCATCTTCTTTTTACATGTAGTTTAATAAAGGTCATTTAGACTAAGAAAAGAAAAAAAAAAAAAAGACAGATTAAGAAATATATGTTAGTTTTTTTTTCTGCCTCCAAACTTCTACCAGAAAATGAAACTTATATAATTCTGTAATTCTTTTCTCATAACTTTTTTCAAGTAACAGATCTCAGACAAATAGATGTTTATGCTGAAATTAAGAAAACAAGAATACTCTCATTTTAAATTGGCTTTGTTAAAAGAAAGCTGGATTAGCGCTACCTGACGCCTTACCTTGGGCCCTTGGGCCCTTGGGCCATGCCTTGTGAGCTCCGCTAGTCACTGATACTTGTGTGCTGGAGGGCTTGTCCCGGCCATCGCTGCATAATGGCGTGATATGAAGTGATGCAGGGAACAGGAGACGCTTTGTCACCCAGTCAGCTGCATGAAGAAGTAGCGTGCATGAATGTACAGTATGGGGAGATCTATGAAAGATCCAGTCTCTTTCTCCCAAAAGACTCTGTTCCATGATACAAGGAGAATTCAGTTCTTCTTGGCAGGCCTCCATGTCAGTTTGGAAGCAGTAAAAACAACCACAAAACAAGCCTGGTTTCTCAATGTCTTTACTCTTGGCGATTTAAGTAACTTTTTCCCCGTTACTTTTTTCCCTTTTACGTTGTTTTAGTGAAACAAAAAGTGATACCTATTTCTACTGGATTGTTTTAATATCCTTTCATAGCTGGAGTACAGCAGAGTGAACCAGAGATGCATTCAGCCATATGTGACAGACTTGTATCTGTTCCTAGCAAGATTTGCAGGACAGATCATGTATTTTTTTTTAACTTGAGGAGTAAATGGTTTTAAATGAATTACATCAAAAGACCATCAAATCCTTGCAATGATATAATCACATTTAAAAATGAATATTATTGAATAAGTCATACTTTTGATATGGAAAATTTAGGTCACTTTTCTACCCCTCCGACAAATATTCAGTCTCAATACGTAAGTCATGTAACTGCACACACAGTGTTATCTATCCTGGATAGTAACAGAGAATGTCAGTTAGGACAGGCTCATTGTTTACTTTAACAGGTAATTTGTGAACCGGAATCATTTAATTGTTCTGAGTACATAATTACATGTCAGCAATTTCCAATTTAATTAAAATGTACAAATCTGAAGATTAAGGGAATTTTTGAATTATTAATCATTTTTCCACTAGGAAATCTTGTTGCTCTGCAGGAGATTTGTCCAGTGTACAACTATACGTATTTCTTTCCTTCTCTTTCACAGACAGACAATTTTCCCGCAGAGCCCAATTACATGGGCAGCAGGCAGCAGTTTGTTCAAAGGTAAGGCCTATTAAATAACTTTTTCAGCTTCTCCATTTGCATTCGTGTCAAAATTGTTTTGCAAGAGACTACATTTAAGATTGAAACTAGTAGAGACAACACTTTCTCTTCTCTCTCTCTCTCTTTTTATGTGTATTTCAGTAGCTCCACATTTAAGGACCCAGAAAGAGCCAGCCTGAGAGACAGTGGGCACGGGGACAGTGATCAGGCTGACAGTGACCAAGACACTAACAAAGGCTCCTGCTGTGACATGTCTGTTAGGGAGGCACTCAAGATGAAAACTACTTCAGCTAAAAGCCAACCGCTTGAACAAGGTGAGTGAAGTCTTCAAATGCTTATAAGGTGGAAAGCTTAAGCAATCATTATAAGCCTATTAGTACTAGACTTACAGTTTATCACAGTGGAACAGATTGTTGATAATATATCAGAGAAACAGCAAATCCCATAGTTACCCCAGACAAAAAAAAAAACAACTATTCATTATCACAGTCACAACCAAAAAAGGAAGGTCATGAAGATCAAACTTTAATTTTCTTAAAATGAGAACTTCGCCAAAAACTAGACTGTTCTTATGTCATGAATATTTCCTAGTTCCTCTTGTCTTAAGCTTGACTAATGAGAAATATAGCCTGTTCTAGAAATACATGCACATTATAATATTTTAAATTACATTATTAACATCAGTACATGGAACAACTTTTGGATAAAATGAAACTTGATTTGAAATTTAATTCATCAGTTTTGGGTTTATTTTGAATCTATATTTTAGCTTAAAAATAGTTTTTCATGAGTCCAATAGTGGCTAAGACACTTTTATATCCATTTGACTTATCTACAGATCTTTATAGATATAAAATAAATAGCATCATTGTAAATATTGCAGTGGTGATATTGCAGATATATACAAGGATATATGCATAATAAAGAAATCCGACTTCATAAATACACATAATCTTAGAAGTCTATCTTCAAGTTCTTTAATATAATCTTTTATTAACTTTGTTAGTAATTGTAATGTCTTAATTGTTTCAGATACAATGAACTATTTGCTAATGCTTTATTCAAAGAGAATTAAGATGTATATATATATATATATATATATATATATATATGTATATATATATGTGTGTGTGTGTGTGTTCAAATTATAAGATATTTCATGTTCTCTCGTAAAAATGAAAAGAACTATGAGTTAAATCAAGTTTTAAAATTACAAATCTTAGATTAGCTGATAAACTATTAATCTTCAAAATCTTTTCATTTTAAAGTATATGCAAGGGGCTGGGGAGATAGTTCTGTGCTACAAGTGCCTTCCTGGCAAGTGCAAGGTTGTGAATTCGAACCCCAGTCCAACACACACAAAAATTAAATAAATAAAATATATTTGATATGTATTATTGAAATAATATTAAATGATATAAACTACATTTAAAAACCCACTTGAGTATAGATTCTAAATAACATATTAGCTAATGATTCATAGTAAAGTTTTCAATCTGTCTTACTCTATATGTATATAGAATGTCATTAATTTTCTAGTCATGTTAAAATTTCAGGACAGACATATATTTAGCCACAGATATAGATGTTTACATATATTTATTTGTGTCTATTCACAGCAGTATACATATATATGTTAATATATAGATATTTACATTAATACTTAGGTGCTGAATACAGTTTATCTATATTCATGCTAATTGACCTTCAGAAAAGCCTTGTTTTCAGAGTAATAAATACCATGCTGATGACTTTTCATCTTAGTTTTTACTATAACAACTTTCTCTGATGATTTTGAATATTTTTAACAGAGGCAATTTGAATGGTTCCAATATTCACTGTACAGATAAATTTGAATGTTTGCTTGAAGTGATTTAAATAGTCATGATGGGTTGTGATCTGTGATATTATTACATATAATATTTTATATAGATATAATCCTTTTTAGTTACATTTTAAGTAAAAGTTTTTTGGATCTTGAAATGTGAATATACATCATGAGATAGACCTACTTATGTATATGACATACAAAGTGATAGTTATTTTATTGGCTGCTATTCATAAAACTGAACATAGTAAACAAAGGGTAGGCATGCAATATCAGATTTTTTATGGGGAATTTTGTTAATAAAACATAAAACTTCCACAATTCAATAGCAAAATACTTATTATTCACATGAAATCTAAAGCTTTTCGCCAACTAACTACACAAGATATGTGATGGGAATGTATTTGATGTATCTTCCCCAAAGGAGAGAAAAATTCTCATATATGTATGATATCTGAAAATGTGAGCTATATTGAAAAGCTGTCTGTTCAATTTTGATAGCCAAAATGGTGTCTCTAGACAGTGGCTAGCACTGTAAAAGCTCAAAGTTGGCCTAAGTTTGAATTACTATTGCATAAAAAAATGGTAATCTAAGAATGAAAATGCCAAGAGAAATTTCTGCTATAAAGTAAATCATTTCCATGTCATTATTTATAGGTGTAGAAAATTATTATGAATCTAGAAACTAGAATTACATGATTTAATAATTATATAGAAGAGAAAGCTGGCTTTCATTTTAAAATAGAATTTTAAGAGCAATAATTTTCTTTTTCTTGATTTAACATATTCATTCATTTAGTATCTATTCAGCGCTTCGACTATGTAAGAAAAACTTATGAAAGTTTTAGGAATATAATGTATACATTTGACTTGACGCTTGCTTTGAAGTGACCCACTGTAATCGTTGGAGATGAAATATCTTTCTAGCTGTTTTGTTCTCTGAATGCCTCTTGATTTTTTCATCTGTGTCTAGTATCTACTTTTCTTTGTTACTCTCCTCTATCTCTTTGTCTTTTTCATCATTTATAATCTATCTTTCCTGTCAGTCTTTATCTATGTATATATTTATGTTTTCCTGTGTTCCTATGTCAATTCAGAATGAATACTAGAACTTAATTGAGTTCCCACTATTTATTTTGGATAGTACTGACTTCATTTCAACAATAGCTTACTTAGGTCTCACCAGGGGAGATAGCCTGGAAAGCACCATGACCCAGTTCATTCCCCAGTACTGCATGCTGTGCAGGCCAGTAAAACCAGGCATGGTGGCACATACCTGTAATCCCAGCACTGTGTAGTCTGAGACAGGAGAATCATTACAAATCCAAGTTGCATAGTGAGACCTAGTACCGAATAAATAAATAAATAAATAATCAAATAAATGATTAAGATTAAAACAAATAATAACTTATTTAATGTTTAGTATCAACATTTTTTTGTCTTAGAATAAAGTGGAACTTACTAGAATATATTAATCTGCATTAGCCTATTAAAGTTTAAAACTACATTTTATTTTAT
>PVJA010030169.1:0-26032 GCA_004027025.1 Myocastor coypus | reverse complement strand
CTACGAAGTGGGCTTTGCCAAAAGAGGAGCCTGAGGTTGCAGAGCCACTTGGGTCAAGCCATAGCCTGTATGTCTCTTTGCCTTTAGTTAAGCACGCTATGTAGCTCTGGTGTCTTAGAAAAGGCCTGGCTTCGGGCATGGTGGTGCACGCCTGTAATCCCAGCACTCAGGAGGCTGAGGCAGGATGATCAGTGCGAGTTTGAGACCAGCCTGGGCTACAAAAGTGAGCTCAAGGCCAGCTCAACTGCATAGCAAGACCCTGTCTCAAAAACAAACAAACAAAAAAACAAAAACAAACAAGAAAAGGCCTGGCTTCTCCTTCCACTCTTAGGGTTAGGGTACATTAATGATAACCTCTCACAAGTGAAAACACAGAGAAGCACAAATATAATTCACAAACATTTGATTTCATTTAACATCATTTCTTATTGAAGGCCCCAAGACATGGAAGGCACTATGCCAAATACTGGGGAAGAAAAGATGGAACAAGTCCAACCCTGGCCTCATGGAGCTCAGGATCAAGTAGAGAAGGCTGAGCAGAGGGTGATAAGGCCTTGCTATTTCATGCATGAGTCTAAGAACCCTGTTAGGGAAAGGACCATGGGAAGGAGGAAACCCTCCTGCTTACTTGTCAGCTAAAAAGAGAAGGATAATCCTAGTGCCTGGGAATTCTCCATGACATCGACTTCTGTCTTCCTCAGTAGCTCCTGGCTAATCCAGTTCCCCAAGCCTCTTCTCCTCCCCAAGACCTCAAATTAAGTTAGAACATCAGATCCTCTCCAGACAATAGGATTTCTTCTCTTCCCAGATCTGCTTTGTTGTGGTCATGAAGACTGTCTGTCTGAGGATTCCGAAATAACAACTATTGCAATTATGTAAAATGTGAGTAAAGAAAGTGCCATGGCCTCTCACATGCCCCCTTCACTTAATTCTTCCCTTGTAACCCTTGCTTGGGCTGACAAGCATAATAGATCTATTTGATGCATCTTCTGCTAAAATAAAATGTCTAGTCAAAAGTGCTTAGAATCCCTCTAGGCTGAAGTTGGATAATGATGTCATTACTCCCACAGGGTTGGGCGTTATTTTTAGGATGGCCATTTCCTCCCACATTAAGGCTTATTAGGATTTTTGTTCCTGTGTAATACACTACACACACAATAGAGGTCACACAGCAAGAGGAAGTCTGGCTCAGACCTGGGCATCCCATCCACCCTCTCTGGACAACTGAAGTCTAAGCAAGATCATTTGAACACGCAGAAAGCTTGTCGTGAATGGTAGGAGATCAGACCAAGGTCAGAGGCTGCCTAGGCAGGGCTGTGTCAGTGCAGCTGGCTTACTGATATGGCAATGACCAGTTCTATGTCATCCATACCCCGCTTATCTCTCATCCCTTCATATGCCTCAACTATGAGCCAGCTTAAGACATGACACTTCCCTCTTGGCTCAAATCACAGGACTAGAATGGCCTTGCAAATACTCTCTTGCAAATTCTCTGGACTCCCAGAAAAGGTTTACAGTACTTTACTAGGAACAGTATGATCATGTTTTGTTTCCCATCAGAGGCTTTGCAATCAGATGAATCCATGGTCAAATCCTAGGGTTGATATTTACTGGCTGTGTGACTTGGGGTAAGTTTCTTAATATCTCTGAGCCTTATTTTCTTCATCACTAAAACAAAAACAATTATATCAACCATATACGTTTGTTAGAGAATAAATATAAAAAGATATGTAAAATGCTCAGTGACCCTGGCACAAGGAAAACAATTATTAAATGTAACTTTTATTATATATCATCATCTTTTATTATAAATCATTGAGGTATAATTTTGAAATCCACAAAGCCATGAATTACTAAGATTTTTCATAATTCATTTGGTAACAAAAACTGACCTGACCTAAAGTTCTTTGTAGACATCATTTGTCCCACTGAAGATGAATATTTGCTGCAGAAATCGGAATGTTTTTACTTACAAGGTGAGACACTGGACACTGTGGGAGTTGTTACATAATACACAGTAACTACATCTTATTACTTCTCTGAGTAATCTGAGCAATTCTGAGTTCTCACATTCATCTGGCCTCTAAGGGGTTTGATTAGCAGTTGTGCTCAGCATTCCCCTCGGACCACACATACCTGGCTGTGTAGTGCCTAACTTACTATTCTTTCTTCCCATCTAGGCAAAACAACAACAACAAAATGCGTTCCTCTCCTATTGGCTATGAAGCAGTGAGCCATTTCCCAACAAATCCCATTTACCTCCCAGGCTACAAAATCATCCCATTTTGCTACTCAGGGACCAATTCTACTACTGAGCCTATACTGTTGATTAGGGCAGGTGAGGGCAGAAAGTTCAATAAAGCAGCTTAGGGTCATGTTTTTTTCTGAGAATATTCGTCTTCCATACAAGTGACTTTCATTTACTGAGTACCTACTGTGTACCATCTTCTTAGCTCTTAAACCTCACCGAAATCATGAGGAAGGTATTGTTAGCCCATTTTATGGATTTGTAAATGATGAGGATTCAGATAAATCCCAAGTTGATCATAAGAGTTGCTTTTCCTTCTATGGCACTGCTTGCTGACTCTCATAAAACCATAAAAGAGGAACAAAAACAGAAAGTAAAATTTGGATTTATTTTAGTCCCATTGAGTGTATTATATTTCTTTTAAGACCCAGCCCCGACCTAAGGATCAGTTTGCAAGTCTGGGAAACAACAACTTTATTAGGTGCCAGATATTCTCGCACTCTTCATGTTCTCAGAAATTGGCATTGGTTTGCATTGTGCACCGGCTTCTGCCTTGAATCTTTCCTCAATTTCTTGCAACTGAACTTGTGGGAGGAGTTTTAAGAGTGTGGCCTTTGGCGGGTGGGAAGGTAGTGGTGGTTTGTACTTGTGAGTCTGGCTTGATCTGGTGAAATGACCTAAGCATAGAGAGCAAGCAAAGAGACCTGGTCACCTTGGCCTTGAACCCACCGCTGAGTGCTCAGGGCTATGCTTCTCCAGCACACAGCATGCTGAGCCAGACGCGGGACTATCCGTGACAACTCGCCTTCCCTGGAGCCAAGAGTAAAAATCAAAGGCAGCAAAAAAAAGATTAAAAAGCAAGTGTCCAAACGCAGAGAGAGCAACTTGCCCTCCCTCTCGACACTCGATGAGACAAAGATGGGGAACTAAAGCTGTCATGCAGCCCGCAGATTAATCTACACTATGCAGAAGTGGTCAGAGTCCTTCTGTCCCCCATAAGAGGAGGCCCAGGAAGTCTCACAATGAATGCTCCAGTCAACAAGATAGCAAGAAGTTGGCCTGGCTGGCAGTGCATTGTTTATTGGCTACCTAGGGTTTTGGATTATGAAAAGACTTCTGAAAGGGACTTTGTTAGCTCACTGTACTTCTGCAAGTCGCCACTCCAGCCTGTCAGCAGCACTACTCCTCCTAGAATTCCCGACTTTTGATTTGAGGACATGATTGTTCCTTAGACTGACAATAGCAGACCTAAAACCCCAGGGCCTGCACAGGGTCTACGGTAGCCTGCAAAGTGGAAGTGCGGCGGGGACTTCTGACAGGCCCTGGTGAATTCCAGGAAGCCTGCCAGGTGACATGGCTGTCAGTGACCCATGAGGTCACGGAGGTATGAATCAACGCTGGTGGCACCCATGGTGCTTCCATAATATAGATGATCAGGCAGTGTGTCACAGGCCCATGAGAAAGTGACTTGTCTTGGTTTTTCCCTGCTTTTCCTTTTTTTTTTTAAATCCCAGTAGCAGAAAAAAACCATCATCCAAGAAACAGAGATTATAGAACAGCGAACCCTATCCAGGTGGCACATGACTGTGGCTCTGAAATGTGGCCTTGAAGTGGCTCGAATTCTTACCACTGTGACCCAAATTATACACAAATGCTCCTCTTTTTTTTAGATATATGTGCCTAAGGTCATTTACTTGTTTTTCTTTCTCAGTAGCTACTTACATGCAAACTAAAAGATTAGAGAGGAAGGGACTTTAGGGATTACCCTAATAGCTTTATTTTACAGATGGAAAAACTGAGGACCACAGAAAAGAAGTGACTTTCTAAGATCACAGAGCACACCACAAGAAAACAACAGAAGTCAGTATTTCTCCTGATTTCTGGGTTAGTCACTTCCTCCTCACCCTTCACTCAGAAGCAAAGATTTTTCTCATCCTGCAAAGGAAATGCGCAAGTACCAGGGTGGGGTGGCTTCAAGCGAGAAGCTGTTCTAGAATACTATAGACAACAGCTGATGGCTGCTGCCTTGCATGCGCAGATAGCTGGATGCTAACGAAGTCAAGAGCCGTGAGTAAATGAATATGATAACAGACACATCTACATAATATATTTTTCATGAGCAAATGAGAGAGTATGAAATATATATTATGAAAGATGGTATTAACATCCCCATTTATGTATTCGGCAGTAATCTGATCTTTGAGCATTGCAGTTCCTCTGTGACTAAAGTTGAGATTCTCTGAAGCTTGAGGTTGTCTACAAATTTTTCATCAGTGCATTCGAAGGTCTGTCATCACCCTTTCCTCCTAAGACACACACACACACACACACATACTCTCTCACACACACATACACACATACTCTCTGTCTCTCTGTCTCTCTCTCACACAGACATATGTGTATGTGTTGAAGAATGACTTAAAAGATAAGTCAGAATATTAACACATGGGTGAATCAATAAAGAACTTACCTACTCTATACTATCTTTTGATTCCTAGCTGGGTGCCATTTTGCCTTAGTATCTTTCTCAAAGGACACCCTCTCCTTAACTGTCATGACTTCTGTCACAACTTCGAGTCACTCAACCTTAGAGTCCCAGGGACAGCACAGCTCGGCACTGAAAACCTGATAAGAGTTCCTCAGGGGTCCCGTATACCCTCGGCGTGTGGGGAGGAGAGACCACCTTCCAGGCTTCTGCTGGGCCTTCGGCAGCGGTGGCGGCAGCTCCCTCCTAGGACATCGTCCCTTTCTATGTCTGGCACTGAGAAAAGCAAAGTTAGACTGACAACACTAACAACGATTAATTTCTGTGTCTGATGAAAGTTAATTTGTCTGATGAGAAAACTCTCAGAAATGTGCAGTGACTAAATCTTGACTGGAAATACTCAAATGGCGTAATGGCCAGGCGAACCCCAGTCACACACTTGCGGCTTACAGAAGACTCTGTGAGACCACGAACAGTGTGAACCAAATGCATACAGAGTGAAGACGAGGGCAGACAACTCCAGCTGCCAGATACATGCCTATCTATCTACTTTGTTCCATTTATTTTTCTAGCCCCCTCTCCAGAACTTCCCTCAAGGTCTATCAGAAATCACGTGTTTAAGAAGGCAAGAGAAGTGGGGGTTGGGCCATCCACCTGGAAAAGTTTTATCTCATCCGATGGAAGCCGCTGGATGATTGGCAGCTACCTTGGTCCATCCACCAATTCCCTGGAAAGTTCCTTGGGATCATAGGAGAGGAAGAAATGGAAGGAAAATTGGGGCTTTCTACTTTGAGACTACTACTTGCTCTCTGGTAGGGCAAGTGGAAAAGACCAGTTGCTTAGAAACCACTCATGTCCAGATGACAGCCTCCCAGGGTTGGGGCTCTATGATCAGTGGGAAGACAGGTGATAGTTGGGAGAAAGAGAGTGAGCTCTGAGGCCCAGCTGGCTTGAATTTGTCTGCTGGTTCCATCTCCGTAAATCTGAACAAGACAGCATATATCACTTCTAAGGTGTTTTTTGTTTGTTTGTTCATTTTTTTTTTTTTTTTTTTTTTTTTTTTTTTTTTTTTTTTTTTTTTTTTTTTTTTTTTTTTTTTTTTTTGTGCAGGGTCTTGTTATGCAGCCCAGACTTGTAGCAATCCTCCTGATTTCTTCCTCCCTAGTGTTGAAATTACAGGCGTGTGCCATCACACACCGAGTCCGTTTTGGACTCAGCACACCCAAGGGTGGGGCCGGCGTGACACATGCTGCCAGGGATTGAACCCTGGGCCCTGCCCTTACCTCAGCAAGCGCTTAGTCCACTGAGCTATACTGTCGGCCCTAAGACAGCATATCACTTCTGAGAGGCTCAGTTACCTTTTCCTGGAAGTAGAGATCTTTCCTATGTACATTGATTTTCCGCACATACAGCTTATATCCTGACAAATAAGGGTGCTCCCTCCCCGTGCCACTCCTCATCTGCAGGACCCAACAAGGGAAAGGCCCTCAAGTTCATTCTGGGAAGACACGGGAGGATCTGGAGGCTCCGACTTATAGAAGAGTTTTGCAAGTCTAGGGGAGAGGGAGGAGCTAAACATTCTCTTCTTCCACACCGTCTCCCCCTTTCCTTTCCAAACTCCATCTTTACTTTACATGCCATTTATCCATCCCAAAAATGTAGATTCCATGCCCACCCAGGGCTGGTGACCCCTCTGCACACATCCATCCATTCCATAAACATTTGTTGAGAGTCTTTTTGTGCCGGGCACCACACGAGGCCCTAAAGATAAAGAGACAGTTCTGTTTTCTAAGGCTCTCACATCTGTCCGTGCAAACATAGCTGCCTTGGGCAGAGGTGGTCTGTTTCTTGGGGCTGGGCATGAGTGCCCAGCGCTCCCTGCCCCTGCACTGGGCTAGTACAGATGTAAAGCTGCAGTCAGCACACTGCTAATGGGGCTTTGAAAGTCTCTGCTTTATTAGGGCAGCCAGGAAAGCCGATTGCAGCTGCAAATGCCTGCATTGCCTCCCCAGCAGAAACGGCTAATACCTGCTTTCTGGGATGTGCTCATCAAAAGGAGACTCTCAAAGCCCCATTAGCAGTGTGCTGACGCTGGCTGTACATCCTGGAAGGGCAGAGTCCAGCTGAGTGAAAGGAATCCACCCTATTTGTCAAGAAGAGAATGAATCAGAGCTCCCCTTCCTCCCAGTCAACTGGCCCCTCTGCCCTCTTCTTTCTTTCTTACCGGGCCCACTGGGGCCTACGAAAGTACAATTTCTCAGCAGGGCGCTCTGCAGTCCTACAGCACACAAGCCCCTCCACTCTCCTGGGCTCATCTTCTGTTTTTCTCTCGGCTTCCCGCAAAAGCCTGAGCACCCTGCACAGAGCTACACACGGCAGACTTCCCCTCTCTGCCGCCACCTGGACCCCACCTGGGAAAGCTGGACTCCACTCGGCAACACAGCCTCCTCCTGTGGCCATCTAGTCTTCTACAGTCTTGAAGTTGGAAATGACCTTGAAAGTCAGCTGGACCAAACTGCTACACAGCGGACTGCCCAGCTGGACTTCTCTTGTGGCACTACCAACATGGATTTGGGAGGTCTCCAGGAGGTGAAGATGAGCAAGAGAGCCATTACTGGCAGACAGATCTGAGGTTCAGCCCTGCACGCAGAAATGGGGCTTTGCTACTTACTGTGCATTTCACAAAACGGAAGATCTGCCACCCCTGGGTGGCATTAGGATGAACACTAAAAAGATGACCTCTGAGAATTTTACCATCTGGCTACCCCCACCCCAAGCCTTGTGCAACCTCATCTTGACTTAGTCTCAACATAAAAGGATGCTCTCTATGAACAAATACTGGGCTCACCTCTCCTTGAGTTTGCCCCAGATGAAAGGACACCACAGGAAATTAGATTCTCCAACTTTGTTTACTGTCTCATTATTCAATAGGCAAGCAGGGTGAAGTGGGCCACTAAGGAACAGGAATCATTAGAGAGTCTAGCAACAAAAATAATATTTCAGCAGTACTGAAAAAGTCCTGCTGTGCTGTGGGCATGTACTAGCTCCTGGGCATACAAGGCCGAATAACTGTAGTCCCTTCCATCGAAGGCCTGTGGCTCAGTGAGTGAAGGCAGACTAAATAGGACTCGTTTGTTACCTACAGTATGCTTTCTTAGCCAGCCAAACCAATGGCTTCCGTTTATTCCTGTTCTTATTTGATGTTGCTATGGCATTCGCCACTGCTGATCACTGTCTGGTTCTTGGGATTCTCTACTTATTTGGCTTCTGGTTTCCTTTCTGCTGGGTCATTCTTATTTCTCACCCTCCTTCACTGCACCCTCTTCCTCTGCCTGTTTCCTACATATTGCTATTCCCTGAAGAATCATTGCTTCCACCTTTGCCACTTAATCTACAGTCTATATGTATCCTGGAAAAATCTTTTGCACTGAGGCCTGGACTTCGCCTAAATATTGATGGCTCCCAAATCCATATCTCCAGCCTAGACTTTTCCTGAGTGACATCTCCAGAAATGTATTTACTAAACAATCGCTTCTTCAAAATGTTATGTACTAATAGCATCTAAGTGCTTTACAAATATTGACTCATCTAATCCTCCTAATAGTCTTATGAGGTGCATGCTATTATTGCTCCCTTTCTTAAAAATAAGGAAACCCTTTCTACAACAGCTAGGAGAGACATGTGCCAATATTTTGTAGAAGGCATTCATAGAACAGTTATAAAAGTTATGCAACTTTCCCAAGACCACACAGTTTATGGACACTGGGTTTGTGTCTCCAACACATTCGACCTGCTTCTGGAGGGCATGCAATCTCTCCATCCATATGTATGACAGACCTATGGCACATATAGTGGCAAGTGTGCACTCAGCCACCTCCACTCTGGGTCTACTCTTCCATTTATATCAATCAACCTTCCACCTTCATTAGTGGCATCATTGTGTACTCAGTCCCAAAGGAATAAACTTGGTGCCTGGAACATCAAAAATATTTGGTGAAGTCTTATGAATTCAATTGATTGTGCTGGGGTTTTTAAAATATATTTGGGTCTTTTGTTTGGCTGGTTTGGGTTTTTGGCAGTAGGAGGGACTGAACTAAGGGCCTTAATATTGTGCTATATACCTGGCCAGATTTTTTTCATTTTTTAAATTTTGAGATAGGGCTCCCTAAGTTTTTAAATTGTCCAGGTTGAGCCTAATCTTGCCATCTTCCTGTCTCAGTATCCCAGAATATTGAAGTTATAGGCATCTGCCAACCCCATCTAGTCCTCTGAGCTACATTGAATTGGACTGCTCTAAACTGCATTGAATTGAAGTATGAAGGCACCCGAGATCAAACTTCCACTGGATAATTAGGGAAGATTTTCAAGAAGAGGCAACATTAAAACTGAGTGATTAGTGGCTCCATACTCTCAGATATAAAAAAGGAATAGGTGCTATGGATGAGTCTAAAGCCTAATGGAAGAGTAACTTGATAGCCTTACTACTTGAAGTATGGGTCACAGATGGGTGCAACCCGTAGTATGGACCTCACTTGTTCTCCAGCCCTCTCGCAGACCTGAATCAAACTCTGCCTGCTAGGTGATGTTTCTGCACATTCAAGTTCAGAATGTTGGTCCAGGACTATTTCCACATTGGCCAAGGCAATTGTGTTATTCAGCCAGACTTGCAGAATTCCCTCTGGAATCTCTAATCTCTTTTCTGGTTGGTACTGTGCCCTGACAACTACGTGGATGGATATTAAGAGTAATAAATGCATTTGTGTGCACACCTCTGTGTGTGTGTAGACAAGGTCTCATCCTCAGAAGCTCGGAAGAGACACAACTAGATAAACATTCAGCAGCTGGTTTTATGCAAAAGAGGGAAGAAGGAGAATGATTCTGTCCAGGGCGTTAATCTACCCAGAACACTTACATTAGTAGGGACACTGGGACTAATATAAATTGGCCAGAGGTACCAGAAGGCAGTGGAAAACACAGCATTAAAACAGGATTATTTGATTAACATGGTTCAGGTAGGTGCTGATTAAACTGCTGAAACGTGAATTGCTAAAATGATGTAGGTCTCTAAGTATTAATAGAAACTGAACAGAGATTTGAGGCTATAGCATTCCAGTTGGAGCTCAAGTTCAAACTTAAACTGAGATGTTTGAGACCTGAGTTAGCAATAAAAGTGGATGTTACAGGAGTTGGAAGGTGACTGGCTTGGTAGAACCAACAAGAGAGGGGGACAAACACGATCAGAAACCAGGGGAAGTCCGGACATGGTGGTGTGCATCTGTAATCCCAGTGCTGAGGAAGCTGAAAACAGGAGGATCACTACAAGTGTGTTCTGCATAGTGAGATCCAGTACCAAATACATTTAAAAGAAACCAAGGCAAAGCACAATAGCACAGACTACATGTAAGGAGGAAAAAAAAAACAGTTAAAATAAAGCAAACTTCAGCCACAGCCGCTGTACTTTAGGGCCATGGTATGGCTGGACACCGAATGTGACCATGGAGGGAAGAGCTTCTAATGGAAGCGATGTCTTCCAAGCAGCTCTTCACCCCCAAATCACTCTTTTTCTGGTCTAAGCCCATGGAAGAAGATAAAACCTTTCCACAACAGCTGGGAAAGGCATCCATAGACATTTTGTAGAGGAATTTTATTGCAGGAGGCATTCAGTAAACAGGTTTATGTTGGAAGAGAATTGTACCTCCTGAAATTCCCCCATTTGCATGAATGTGTGTGGTAGCAATAAGAATAGCAATAGTGCAAGTAGAAGAAACACAAGTAGACAGCTGTATACTGTAAGGAGAATAGTTACAGTCAGGCTGCTGCTCTACCCTTGGCCTATCAGCTCTGCACTGGGGAGTGATGGGTCCTAATCACACTGCAGGATGCTTGTGAGCCGAGCTGATGCAGTAGGATGAGAGGAGAGGGCTCAGCCAGCCCCAGGACCCACTGTTTGGAGGAGCCTTGACCAGGACTCAACCATAAGTCTACTGATATACTAAGTGTAGCAGCTAATCCTCGATTAACTAGGCCACGCATTCGCAAAACTAGGTATCGCTGAAGCTCATTAGCCTTATGGTCTCTGTAGAGTCATAGTCAAGAACCCAGCCCTTCAAGTATTAACTGGCATGTGTCTTTGATCTCACCAAGACAAGGGAAGCATCATCCTGGAGAAGGTGACTATGTAGTTTATCCCTTTTCTTCTCAGTTCCTGCTCACTTCAACCTCCTTCCTATTCTCCTTTCCCTAGCTTCACCTGACTCTCTTGGTTATAAAATGAAACTTAAAATTTATGTTGTATTATTTATTACAGATGATTTTATATTTTCTGGTCTTTCGTTTAGAAATTTGCACAAGTGGAAGCGCTTTGCTTGTCTATACATTTAAGTGGACAGAATTAACTTGATATTTGTGCTTTATGTGCTCACCCGCACCACTGTTGGCCTAAAAGACAGCATTTCAGTGCCAAAATAGCATCTACCCAGGTCTATTACTAGTGCAGTGTTTGTAAAGGCTGTTTACAGAGAAACAGTGTTGTAGATGCCTTCTGAACTTGCCTGGTCATCCCAGCCCTTCAGAGGGTAACTCGAAACCTCTTATCTGACACAATGGGCTGGAGACAGAGCCAGGACACAAAGACTGACAAGCCATGGAGCTACCTGCCTGTGTCCACCAATTCTGGGGCTATCTCTTTTTGAAGGTCACAGAATTCCTACCTGCTCACCTCTTAAATCATCTCCTTCAGTCTGCAGGTGGTGACAGAGACTCAAAAAAAAAAAAAAAATTCTAAAATAGTCATCTTTCAAGGTTAACAAGGAGCTACTTAGAAGCCTCAGCATGACTGTCAATAGCCAATCAAAGGGAGCTGTCAGCTGCTCCCCTGAGGAAGGGTTTCAGTTAATGAAGAGAGCAGGGCTGGGGTGGCTGCATAGGGAGAGGAACCAGCTGTTTGGCTTCTTGTGCTGGAGCCCAAAGCTGAAGGTGAAGGGGGCGGGGTGCTGCCATTCCTCCAAGCAGAACAGACCAGAATGAGCCCAGTGGGATAGCAGCAACCCAGGAAAACTTGCTACAATCTGGGGCTCATTCAGTGGAATCCGTTGTCCTCTCCCCATGAGAGGGGTACTCAATTAAATTTCTCCTGAGGTCCTTTTTCTCCCTCTGTGATCTTTTTCTTGCAAGATTTTTCTTTTCTCAGATATTGCAAGGTTAACTCAGATGAATATTCTGATTGTAGCTTGGGATCACATTTATGCAATGCCCTTCACTGACCAGAAGCCTCAGTTTCCTGGTTTGTAATGCAAGGGGGTGGGCGAATATGAAAGTGTTACACGACACTTGGCTCCGTGGGAATTCTGAGAGGGTCTCTTTTTAAAGAGCTCTTGAAACGAATTAAAATGAAAAAGGATTTCTTTCGGATTGTGCCATCATCTTCCTTGCTCACGTGCAATGTCAGAAGGGAGGAAGAGGCTACTATTGGCTGGCAAGACAGCTCAGCAGTCTGAAGTGCCTGCTTAGGCAAGCTTAGGCGACGCAGGGGACCACGATTCAATCCCCAGCACCACACACTGCTCCAGCCCTGCTCTCGTGGCAGGCCGAGCTGGCCAAAAAAAGAAGAGGCTGCTATTGCTAATGGAAAGCAGAGAAAGCAGAGCATCACAACTGCTTTTACTTTAACCTTGTCAGCCAAAAGCATGGATCTGTCTAGGAAGGAGAAGGGATAAACTCAGGTAGGGACAGACGGAAGCCCAAGATGGGGGGAGAGATAGTGAGAATAACCCCGAAAGAGCTCAAGCCTTCTGTCCTCAACAAATTACTTCAAGACAGGTACAACTGGAGAACCACAGTCTGTAATCTTGTGGACATAGTGTAAGAACCAGGTGCCAAGCGACAAGAGATAACCACCGTTGTCCCAATTTTCAAAGAGAGGTTAAAAACTACCTTCTGGAAACCATAAGCTGGTGAGCTTCGTGCTAACTCCTCCAAAGTTCTCAACTACACTGTTAAACAGACAGCTGGAAGGAAAAATATTTAGTAAGGAAAATAGGGATCACCAGAAACTGGCCTGAATTTGGTGACAGAAGTTATTCCAAGGACAGTTCTGATATTGTGTCAAGGTGGAAGAGAAAAGTAGGATATTTTGTAAAGTATCTTTCAATAAAGATTTTGTCTGCTTACCTCTAGTAGAGTTTAAGCTTCATGAGGACAGGATTTGGGGGAACAGAGGAAGTCTTTTGTTTGCTACCACACCTAGAATAATGACCAATACATGGAAAACATGCAATACATTTCTTTAAATAAATCAGATAATAAATGACTGGCGGCAAACAGTAAAATTTAAGTGAATTGTTGGGTTGCTTTCATTTTCTTCTTTAAAAAAAAAAAAAAAACCTTATTTCTTTATTTATGTTATAGTTGGCTTAGCCTGCTGGGTGTGGGGCTGGTGCAGCATGTGGTTCCGGGGATCGAACCATGGTCCCTGAAGTTACCTAAGCTTGCCTAAGCAGGTGCTTTAGACCACTGAGCCATCGTACCGGTCTATTATAGGTTACTCTTATAATCACAAAAATAAAATAACCTCTTATTTGAAAGAGTTATTCCTGACAAACTAGGTTTATTTTCTTTCCTTTGGCACGAGTACCAGGCTGGTAGGGGGAGGGAATGTGGATTTCCATGAAGTGTTTCCCAAAACCTCTCATGTTATCTTCTGACTCAGATGCATGGTTGTAGGTCCAGCAGTGGCTCAGCTCTGAGGATCTCTTGAAGGACTAAACCCAAATGATACTGATTAAAAGACCGATGCCAATTCCAAAAGAAGTCTTTAGCACTGTGACACAGGAATCTGTCCCAGGTGGCATGTTCTGAAAAGTCGTGGAAGGAGACAGAGAAGGCCTGCTCACTTGAGGTGTAGCTTCAGTAAGTGTAACGCATAGCTGGCAACCTGGCTAATGTGCTGGCAGATGGATTCACCTCAAAAAAAGCATGCAACAGTCTTTAACTATAGTCCAAAAATCAATGAAGCTGAACTTGATAGACCCTCTAATCAGGTTCCAAAAATGTCAACAGCCCAAATTCCAAAAGCAAAGGACTTGTTTATAGATGATCATATGAAAAAAGATCCAAGCAATATAGCTGGCCTAAAATTCCCAAATATGGTTGCTCCAGTAGTTAATACAACTACCGGTCACATCAATGGAGTCTCTGGAGGTAGAATTAAGGCTGATTCCAGATTCAGCATTCTGTAACCCACAACATCATTTCCAAAGGCATCCTCTGAAATGTCACATCAAATGGGAGTTTGGTGATCCAGTATACTTAGACATTGCATTGCACTTGATTCTCTTTGTAGAGATGTGCATATATAATTAACATATCAAAGATGATGAGAAATCTTGAATTTTTTTGTTGTTGTTTTGTTTTTTGGGTCTTTGTTTGTTTTTGTTTTGTTTTTGTGTTTTGGTATCAGGAATCAAACTCAGGACCTTGTGCTTGCCAGGCATGAACTGCACCACTGAGCTATATCCTTGGCCCATTTTTTCTTATTTTGTTTGTTTTACTTTTGCATAACATCCTGCTAACAGAGTACACTTTGAAGAAAGCTATCATAAAGGTGAGGAATGTGGCACATGTTATATCTTTGCACTACTACAGGGCACAAAAGAAGTACACAGTGCAGGTCTGTTGAATGAACGAATATAAATTAGCAGAAAGCCAAAACGTTCTAAACTCTTCAGATCACATCATGTAAAAAGTTGATAAGCAACTGGCACATGCCCTGAGCAGAGCCAGTAGAACAGTGAATTTTGAACCTAGCTAAGTGAAGCTAACAAGAAAGAGAATCATTGGTCAAAATAAAGGTCTGACTGATAGGTCTGATCAGGAAGGTAGACCATACCTGGCTGGAATCTGGAAATAAGACAAGACTGTCAGAAAAGGGTGGGGGATCATAAGTTGCTAACCAAATTTCAAGGCCAGGCATAGAGTCTCAGAGTCCTAGAGCACCTTGTTTGGTAACAGACTCCTGAGATCATCTATGCAGTGATTGCCAACCTTGGTTGCACACATTAACCCATATAAAACATTCCAATATCTGACTTCTTTCTGGATCTAATGTATTGGTGTGGCTTTGGTCCTGCCAGGGGTGGCACTAGTGTGAAGGAAGCCAGGCTCCTGGGGCACAAAATGTCAGGAGAGAGTCACTGTCAGTGTCTTACAAGTGCCGGGTGGGCACTTGTTACGGTCTAAGTCTAAAGTGGCCTGCAAAGTCTTCATTTGTTTGAAGACAGAGCTTCCAAAAGATCTCGAGGTGGATGTTGAGGCCACCTTACTCACAGTGAATTAACTCACAGATAAGTTCAGACCTAAGCATGGTGTTGGAGGTTGGGCCTTGCCAGAAGAAGCTAGTCATTGGAAGTGTGACCTTGAAGAAGTATGTCCAGCTCTGGCTCTTCTCCTCTGCCTCTGCCCTCTGACTACCTTAATGTGAGCAGCATCTCCTCCTCCAGGCCCCTCTACCAGGCGATTCTACTTTGGAGTTAGCCAATAGTGGACTGTTACCATGAGCCCAAGTAAACCAGTGCTCTAAGTTGTGGGTGTTATATATTGACTCTCAGCAACAAGCAAAGAATAGAGAGCTCCCCACAACTCTAAGATAAGTTCAGTTTTTGTGTCCACCAATACATTCAAATTCATTCACTCAGCAGGCTAGGAAACGGGGGATCTGAGGTCATGCAGAAAGCAAATGTCCACAGCAGGACTAACACAGATTAGTGGAGACTGGCAACAGGCAAGAGGCCAAGGAAAAGACAAGCAGAGACACTTGGCATCCAATTCTGGGGACTCATCCTTAGGGACAGAGGCTTGGCTCCACTCTGAGGGAGGCCTTGTGAGGTTAGACAGGGACCCAGTTCAATGTACTGGCTTCCAATAAGGAGGCTGCAGTACAAATTGGTGCATTTGATAATACATATGCTGCCAATCATAGGCCCTGGGCACGAGTGGACTTGGTGACACAGGGACAAAGATGGAGCTGCCTATTATTCAAGGGCCCTCCATGCCCTGTCTGAGTCCCAGAGCTTGAAAAGAGCCAAGCTGAGAGGATAGGGCTCTGCAGTACAGTAGGAAATGCATATAGTTCTAAATTCTGTGGAGGCTCAGTGGGCATCTTCCAAAGTCTGAATGGAAATCATACGGAAAGAGAATCAAAGAAGCTGAGGAAGGCAGAGTTCACATCAGTGAGAAAAGTTGTAACTTGACCTTCACATTAGGCTATTTCCACTGCTGGTGATTTCCAAGTAGTGGAGAAAGATGATCCTTAAACTTACCAGGAAAAGTAAGGACTTTTGAAGAGGGCATGGCCACAGGAGGAAGGACAACCTATCTGAAAGAGTCTCCATCTCTTTTTTTCCTTCTCCCTCAATTTGAGGAGCTCCACTTAGATTCAACAACATGCTCCACCTGGGTCTGTGAGGCAGTTAGGAGGACCACAGGGACGTTTGCATATAATTACATTATCATCTGAGTAAACTGTACACTCTATTTACAGACCATTTTCAGGCTTAAATTACATCATTGCTACCCATCTAGTCATCCTTCTTTGATTTCTCTCTCCTGTTTCTCCTCCTGTACCTATTTACATTGACCCAGATCAAATCTAATCAAATCAGCTAGACTTTGTGGTGCATTTCTTGTGAGCCAGGCACTGCTTTAGGTGCAGGTCTGCACCTCAGGTGCCTGTGGCACAGAGAAGGCTGGACTCACTGAGTCGGGGATGAGAAAGATGTAGAATGTCAGGCTGCATAGGTAATCTTCCCAAGGCCACAAATGCTTCTCATGCTCTTAGGCTCAACCTTCTCACTGCTCAGTGCAGATAATAAAGATATGGAATCCCTCATGCCCCCAGATCCAGAGTTAAGACAGATTCTAGAAATTGCTGGATATGCCCACATAACTTGTGCAAAACAGAAGGTTCTCAGCTAAGGAAGTACCTCCTCTGGCTGCAGGTAGACAATATGTCCCACTTTGAGCCCAGAGAAAAGGTGTGGACAAGCTTCTACCTGCCCACACTGTCCTTCAATGAACGTGAAACACTTTTGTGCGCTCCTGCCTGCCCATCCCAGTCCCACGGTCTCCCTGACTTCCTTCCAGAAGGTACTTTAAAGTCTCTGGCTCCAGAAAGCATTCCCAGATCCACTACCAAAAGCTGGTCTCCTCACCATAGCACCTTCACATTTCCCTGTGTAACACTTATCTCAACTGTATCTAACGACTGTTTGTGTCATTGTCTTCTCTCTAACCTATGAGCTTCTTGGACACAGGAACTTTCTACATTATAAAAATTGTTCTCAGTACATATCTGCAGCGCATGATTATGTTCATCCTGGCAAGTTGGTACAGGTTCATACAGCATCTTCATTCCTGTTACTTACCTTTTCCTCTTTTCCCCATTCCTCCACCACTCTTTTTTTTTTTTTTTTATGGCTGGCACAGCATACAGTGCCAGGGATCAAACCGTGGTCCTTGACACTGCCTAACCTTTCCTAAGCAGGGGCTTTAGACCACTGAGCTGTCCCACCGGCCCCATTCCTCCATCTCTTGAGGCCCTTCCCATTGGCAAAAGATCTACGAGGGCAGGAAATCAGTGACTGAATGAATACCATATATCAGGGGCAGGAAAAGAGAAATGCGTCACGAATATGAGGAGGAGGCTTGAAAATGAGCCTTATCCCTTTGAGGTAAGGATTGGTTCTCCACTCCTAGCCATGGTGCTCTCTTCCCTTTAGAAAGGAGGGTGCCCACTGGACAACCTTGCTGCAAGCACAAGCAAGATAACCTTCTCATGGCAGAGCTAACCATCCAGTACAAATTGGGCTGCACATGGTTTATGGAGCATTTGTCCTAGGACCACAGGGATTTGAGATCCCTACTGTCCTAGCCTTCTGTTTTTTTGTTTTGTTTTGTTTTTTCTTTTGGTGGTTGTTTGTCCCACCCCCACCCCAAGTTATAGCTAAAGGAGTTCTATCAGCTCCTTGCTATACCCTGGCCATGTGATGCCTTGTCTTCTTGGTTATTTAACCTCTGGAGAACTTAAAAGGTGGAAGAAGCATGGTGCATCCCAAGGAAAGTACGGGTCCTATCTTAGAACACGGCTGGGCATAGACTGATTAACTGCATTAGGTCAGGAGAGACAGTAGTTTCTGAGATCTGGAAATAGACTCATCTACTCAGGTCGGGCCCTCACTGAGGAGAAAACAGAATGATTGGTCTAGAAGAGGAGCACAGAAATAGGCAAAAAGATCACGCTAAAAGGGGAGCAAGGATTAGCTGTCAAATGGGGGAAGGGGATTACCAAAAAAGTAGCATGTACCTATAACTACTCCTCAGGATGCATGTAAGCTGCATGAACTACAAATATATACTAATGACATAATTTTTTAATAAAGAAATTAACTATAAGGCATCTGGAGGGAAATATTAGAGGTCATCCACAGATAGATTGGCACAGAGACACCCACAAGGAATAAGTCAAGGGCCAGCCACATAGCTCCGTTAATTAAAGCACCTGCTTAAGCAGATGCAGGGACTGGGCTTTGATGCCCGGGGAAGCCAGGCCAGTCCCACCCCCAGGGCACTCTGACATGGTGACTGAGACTGGACATGGTGGTGCCTGCCTGTAATCCCAGCACTTAGGAGGCTGAAAACAGGAGAATCACTGTGAGTCTGATCTGTGTAGTGAGACCCTGTAGACCCTATATTAAATACATTTTTTTAAAAAAGAAGAAATAAGTCCAATACAGACACAACTCAGAAACCCCAGGAGGCAGGAAGCCACCCATTCAGATGCCCATTTATAAAAAGCAAGGCAAAGGAACAAGACATATAATCCCCAAGGGACAGAAGGCCAGGGCAGGATACTCATCTCAGGAAAGACTGTCTTCAGCCTCCGAGGGCCTGACCACCAGGAAAACAACCAAGGCAAGGACTTAGGGACAAAAGGTGTATGTCAAGCTATCCACTTGTCAGAATGAGTCACAAGATTAAGGACAGCAAGCCAGCAGCCAGACTGACAAGACCAAATCAACACAGTTGGACTGCAACAGCTTTAATTCTTCCTCCCTCAAGTCAGAATTGATCCTGGAGCCTGGGGCAGTGCTGAGCCTGCCAATCTGACAGGTGAGTACAGTCGCTGCGGAGAGGAGAGGGGGCAAAGGCTGGGAACCAGGCACACCTGACAGATGGAACACAAATGATGCCCGGCTCTGCTCCAGCTGTTTGTGATGGCCTGGCTTCTCGCTCAGAGGTTCAGGAAGGATGAAGGATGGGCTGACATGGGTCTTGGAGAGCAGCTGCTTGTCCCGGGCATAGGAAGAGGGAGGTATGTGCATGGGGATTTGCAGAGCACACTTAGCATCCTGAGGGGGTGAGGAGACCCAGCAACTGACAGGAGAATCCCCACTCACTCAAAGTCTTCCACCTGCAGTAAGGTAACACCTCACCGTGAAGACTCAGGAAACACGGCTCTCTCTGTGAAATCATATTCCGTACAACCCACACTGCTTTGCATTTTTCCCGTGTGTATGTGTCATTCCACTCTCCATGTTACAAAAGGACAAGGGCTTTGCCTGTCTTGTTCACCTCCATATCTTCAGGGTCTGTAACTGCTAGGCCTCAACAAGAATCTACTAAAGGAGGGCCCGGCAGAATGGCTCAGTGGTCTAAAGCACCTGCTTGGGAAAGCTTGGGCAGCTTCAGGGACCGCAGTTTGATCCCCAGCACCACATGCTGCGCCAGCCCTGCCCTCGGGGCGGGCTGAGCCGGCCATAAAAATGAGTGAATAAACAAACAAGGGTTCTGAAACAAGAAAAAATAAATAAATAAATAAAATTAAAAAAAAAAAAAAGAATCTATTGAAGGAATGAATCACTGCATGCAGGAAGGACCCAGCCAAGTGGCCTCTGCAGTCCTGATGCAGACCGCTTCTCAGAATTCATACATGGAAATCCTGTCCCTTGTTTTCCCAGAGTGCTGACCTGCTCCTGGATTTAGCACCCTGCTTACTAAGCAAGAGCAGCAGAGCCAAGCAGGGCCAAGGTCCTGCTCTCTGAGTCCTCAGGCTACCGCCTCCTCTCAGGTTTCAGTGTGGACTATTCTAGTGTATTGGCGACAGTTTGGAGCAGCTGGGAAAAGAAGCCCTCATGGGCTGGGAAGGGCTGGTTTCTCATGGGCAGTTGAGATGTGGTCTGTGCTGGAGCCGAATCCCGGATGATGGTCCTGGAATGACTCACCTTACCAGGTAACTTGGGCGGGGGAGGTGAAGGGAGACACCACTCCCAGTGAAATGTATCAAAAAAACATGTACTGAAACAAAAAGTAATGACAAATCAGAAAATGAGTTAGTGATGGACATTCCTTAATTTCCCTAGTGGTATAAATTACCAAGGACATGGGAGGGACAGCAGATAACAGTAATTACAGCTACTGCCTGAGAACATGGCACCAGCTGTGCTTTGCCAGGCCACTGAGCACCTGCTCTGGGCCCAAGACTGCATCAGATGCTAATGAAATAAGAACATGCTAGTTAGACTTGGTGCCTGAAGAATGCAGACCAGAAACTAAGAATTATGGTGGTTTTCCAGAAACTCAAAGAAGGAAGACCTCTGTGAAACTTAGGGACTGGAGTAAGGGCAAACCTGGCTTGCTGGAAGAAAGAAAACTCAGGTTGGGACCTAAATAAGAAAAGGCTTGGCCAAGCAAAGCAGGGGAAGAGCAAGTTCTAGAGGAGTAAAATAGTCTTCCCCAAGACTGGAAGCTTGGGCCTGTGAGATAGCTCAGCAGATTAAGTGCCTGCTTAGGCAAGCTCAGGGTGGGATTCAATCCCTCGTACCACGTGCTGCTTCAGCCCCAACCCCAGGTGCACTGAGCCAACAACTGACTCCAGGTGTGGTGTTGTATTCCTGTAATCCCAGAGCTGGGAGCCTGAAAACAGAAGGATCACTTTGAGTTCAAGCTGCATAGCTGAAACCCTGTACCAAATATATTTTCTAAAATGAATCTAAAAGAAGGCATCGTATATTCAGAAAACTACAGGGACTGTAGCTTGCATGAAAGGCAGAGGAAAAGTGGTGAAAAGCAAGAGAGACAGGTCACAAGGAACCATATAAATGGTCTTAAGAAATGGTTAATGATTAGTTTGTGAATGGTGGGTTGGACATAGGGTAAGGAAAAGTTTCAGGAAGGGGAATATATTCTAGAAAAATGGCACTTTTCCTAGAAAGTCCCCAAATCATGGCTAATGTTGCAAGATGTGTCTACCGATTTCACCAAGGTGTCCCTAAATCCTTCTACATAGAGCCACCGTTTCCCACCGTCTGTGTTTCCTGGCACAGTGCCTGGCACATAATAGATACTCAACCCACAGATGCTCCCCGCTTCCGGGAGCAACTCTGTAGGATTTAAGTGGCAGAAAGGACATGTTCCCCGCCCCCCCTCTCCTTACTCAGGAGGGACTGGAGAAAGAGGGGTTCATGCATGTAGGCAACGTGAGGGAGCAGTAAAAGTCAAAATGCTGTGCCTGCCGGCAGCAGGGATGATTGCACACTGAGAAGGCATGTAGCCTGGAGGATGGGCAGACAGCACTTCCCAGCTTGGCTTTTGAGTGAGCACCATGTGACTGAGCGTCAGTGACATGGGCAGAGAAGAGGCTCCAGTGAGAGGCCGGGCGCTCCCAGCCTTCCCCACTATAACCACGTCTCCTGCCTCCAGTTAAATGAAGAGGAGTTCAAAGCTCTAGAGAAGGAGAGACCAGAAGATGGGCGGAACTTTAGTCACTGAGCGACCACATTGAAAGTCATGTGTCTAGGAGTAGCATCTCTGCCCTGTAATGTGAGTGACAACATCTATGTTTAGACCACTGAGATTTGGGGGTGTCTTTGTTACTGTAGTAGCTCTTCTTCTCCTAACAAATACACAGCCCATGGAGCCCCATTTCCATCAGATCCATTCCTAAGGCACAACAGAGATGCCAAGCGTTGGTTCAGGCGAGAAGAGAAACAGCACAGAAGACACTGGGCTCACTTCACTAAGTTCTCCTGTGGGAATGGCGCAGATTCCATGAATTGAGACAAGCTCAAGACCTCTCCCAGAACATCTTGAGTTGCCGGCTCTGATGCCCCATTTGTGGACTTAAAATCTCAAATTAAAATAAGCTACCGATGCAGTCATTTCATTCTGTGTTCTCACTGTACATATATGTTCAAATGCTCATGTGGCTGTAAACATGAAGTTCTGAGATTCAGGTTGCAAGGAAACACCAACAGAAAGTAGTCTTAGGAGTTATCCATGGTAAGGGTAGCTTTTCTACTTACTGATAAAATAAAGTATTAAGGGCTGGAGAAGCCGGGTGTGGTGGCTCATGCCTGTAATCCCAGCACTCGGGAGGCTGAGGCAGGAGGATTGGTGTGAGTTCGAGACCAGCCTGGGCTACAAAAGTGAGCTCAAGGCCAGCCTCAACTGCACAGTGAGGCCCTGTCTCAAAAAGACAAAAAAAAAAAAAAAAAAAAAAAAAAAAAAGGCTGGAGAGACAGCTCAGTGGCATAGTGCCTGTCCGGCAAGCACAAAGTCGTCCTGAGTTCAATCCTCCATACCAAAATAAAATAAAATAAGGTATTATTCTCTTGTTAGAAAAAATATAGACTTCAGGACATATAAAACTCCTCTGTGTTCCTCAGAGCTCACAGCATACAAACCAGTGAAGCAGAGTGAAACTATAGTCTATAAAAAGATAATGTTCGTAGTATTATAGGTAATTTCAGAGAAACTTCATAGAATGAATACACAAGCAACTCAGGATTGCATGGACCTGCGTAATCGCTATAACAAACAACAGTAGTTAAGGCTACAGAAACACAATTAATGGAGAACTGTGTTTAAAGGGGAAACTAAGCACTTGCTGCCAGCAAGACTAAGAAATTTCTGCAATTAATATAAATGGATATAACTCCTGAAAAGTAGGTGCTCAGTCTACTGAAGCAGGGGACATAATAAAACATAGAGAACCAAGAAGATGAAACAAGAATTCAAACAGAAGCAGGACTGCCTTGCCTGAAATTTGTAAATTCCCTGGTGAGAAGGGAACTAGAACTAGAATCACATTAAATACGATGGTGTATCCGTAGTTAACTCCATCAGCTCCTATTCAAGATGGATCCCCAAGCCAACTGACCCCAGCTAAAAACTGTGATCATGTATATCATGTACCAGAGTGGGGAGTCCAAGCCACTGTACTCTTAACAACATGAAAATCTAATAAACATTTACTCTGGGAGTGCGGGGCACGTATCACTTTTTGAGAGAGCTTTATCTCTGCGCTGTGAAAGTCTCCTCCCTCAAATAACCCATGTGCAAAATCAGCAAACACGATTTGGCCATGGAAATTAGGAAGTGTTATCTATGGTCAGGCGCAGCCACTTGTTGGTCCCTGCCTTGTTTACCTTTTCTGGCTTTCTCTCCCCAACCCACCCTGTCTCTAAGGCTCCCTCTCCTCCCTACCCACCCATCTTCTTCTCCAGCAGAAGTCCTTTATTCTTCCTAAGACCAGAAAGAATGAGGCTGAGCTATCAGCACACTGAATGCATCCCTAACCCCTAGTCCTCACTGCGTGGGAGCCCCCCCTCTGCCCTGAAAATCCCGACCTTCTGCTGCAAATGACACCCCCCCCCCCGTAGCCCACCTCTCTGTTAAGACTTCAGCACTTGCTACAAGGACACTTCTACACCACAGATCCAGCAGCACAAGGGAAATTTGGCTACTGTTCTAAGGAACAGGAAGGATGAAGGGGGGCAAGAGAAAACAGCTAGGAGGAGGACTGGGGGGACAGAGTTGAGGGAAAGGGGCCTTTGCCATAGAAGGGGTAGCTCATTTCAGGGTGAGAATAACCTTTCTGGGCTAGAATACAAAGGAAGTCCTTCCTTCAGAATGACAATGATTTCCACACTATTCCAGGACTTCAAAGCATCTCTTCGACTAATTATCATGGAGATGTGTATTAATTGGGAGGCTAACAGACTCCTAATCCTTGCTCTATTACCAGCTTGAAAAGCAACTCTGAAGAGAAAATCCAATCGGGTCCAAGGTGATTGGGGGAGAGGATAAGGGAGGTTCATAGGACCTGATGCCGCTTCTCAAAGCATTAACAAAACAATGCAAAACAAAACCACAGGATCTGTCTTTCTTATGAGTAAGAGCAAAGATAAGATTGTTATTACCACCAATTCAAAAATATATACCTGTGCACTGCTCATTCTCTTCCACCTGTCATCCTTCCACCCTTCTAGCCCCTCTAAATTAGACCTGCTCATTGAAATCAGCCAGACGCAAAAGGACAAGAATTACACGATTCCATTTCTATGAAACATTTAGAACGAATAGGCAACTTAATAGGGAAAGAAAGTAGATCCGCATTTAGCAGGCAAGGGGGTAGAGGTGATGGACGTTAAAGAAGCTGGTGCTTGTCACGGAGTTTGTGGTTGGGGTGGAGAACAGGTAGATGGTGAGCAGCTGTACAGCCTTGTGGTCGTAATTAATGCCACTGAAGGCACACATATCAGTGTGGTTAAAATGGTACATTTATGCTATTTATATTTTATGGTTCTAAAAATTAGTGACAGTGTATTATACCCAAATGCCATTGAATTGTATGCTCTAAATAGATAAACTGTGTTGTATGTGAATTATGCATCAGTAATCTGTTAAACACACACACACTGCATCTGCTAATGAGCCTCACCTGCAGACAGTTTCACGCCAAATCTAACTTCCTCCTTCCTCCTTCCTCGAGAACTTTTCTTTGCCACGTACCCTGCTAGGCACTGGCAAATAGGATGGATGCAGCAGGAGCAGTAAGTGGCTGAATCTCATCCTCTCCACCATCTGATGACTTCAGCCCTGAATATTCCTTTCGGCATGACTCAAGCTTGCTTTCCCTGTACTGACCACAGGCCCATATGGCCGCAGCTCTGAGTCTTGGCTCTTTGGCAGTACTTTATCATTACAGAGGTCCTGGCTTTTGTCTCCACCCTGAGTTCCATGATAGCTTGTTCCAAACAGCTCTGTTTGTCTCTTAATACTGAGTCTCTTTTTCACTGCTCAAGTGACTCAAACTCCATCCCACTGTCTGGAGCCCTGATACCCTGCAGAGGGACCAAACAGGTGCCCTCTATCTGAACTTCTAAACAATTATTATGTCCTTTGCCCTTCTGCCAGGAAACTGCAACACCCTTCCCTCACATGAGCAACTTAGTATCTGAGCCACAATCCAAAATCCCATGATCTAGCCTTCCTTGCAAATGGGTTAGCTTTCTTGTCAAATGTTTCCCATATGGGCTCTGTGTCATCTCATCTGCTCTGCTCCACTCTGAGTAATTAGCTGTGACCACAGAATCTCAAGATATGTCAAATGCAGTCCCTGCCATTTCAGAAACAACACGTGGTCCTTCCTAGAAGAGGCCATCACTTACCAAAAGCCCCCAGACATCCATAGCGCTAGCTCTCAGCCCTTGCTACATGGCAAAATCATCTGCAGAGCTTTTCAAAATTACTGATATCCTAGACCATATCCCCAAAGATTCTGACTTCAGTTATCTGGGGTGGGATCGAAGTAGATGAGTGTTTCAAAAGTGCTGCAGGTGACTGTAAAGCACATCCAGGAGGAAGAGCTAGAAGATCAAAGGGAATGAATGTGCTTCAGAAATGATACAGTGATGGTTGTACAACACTGTGAATGTAATTAGTGCCATTAAAGCGTATACATAAAATTATTAAAATGGCACATTTTATGCTGCTAGTATTTGACCACAATATGAAAAATTAAAAATAGCATATCATACTCCAAATTACTGAGTTATACACATTATAAAGATAAATTGCCTAATATGTGAATTCTAGATTACACAGAAAAAAACTGACCCATCGGCTAAGCACCCACACTGTCCTAGCCCATAGAGTAAAAGGTGCAGTGACCTAATCAGAAGTTTTCCATTCTCATGGAGTTTGCAATGTTTGCCGTGCAGCTGGTTCCCTGGGCACCAATTATAAATTAGTCTAGTTATTGAGACAAAACCCACATACACAAGTGCTAGAGTGTGCTTATTACTTCCAGATAGGCAACAAGGAATAAGAGAAGCCTATGATTTATTATTACCTGATAATCCAAGGCTCAGGAAGTTTGTCACTTTCGTCAGTCCCAGTGGCATGATAGCTGAAGCCCTGGAAAGCAGGCTGCCCTGGGATCTGTACCCCAGAGGCCACGTGAT
>PVJA010030168.1:0-25907 GCA_004027025.1 Myocastor coypus | reverse complement strand
TCCTGAGCTCACTTTTGTAGCCCAGGCTGGTCTCGAACTCGCACCAATCCTCCTGCCTCAGCCTCCCGAGTGCTGGGATTACAGGCGTGAGCCACCACGTCCGGCTTATAAATTCTTTATATTTCTAGATAGAAGTCTTTTGTCCAAGGAACAGTTGAATGTATTTTGTTTTCCAGCTCATGGGTTTTATTTTTATTCTATTGGTGATTTATTTTGACATGCAGAAACATTTCAAACAGATGATATCCTAATTTCTCATTCTTTGCACTATTTCTCAAGCAGTTTTGATTTATTCATAAATTCTATGTACTCCTATGTCTTGAAGATTTCTACCTACTTTCTTCAGAAAATTTAGTTTCTGTTTTAATATTTATGTCTTTGATACATTTTGACTTCAGTTTTGTGCATGGTGACAGGCATGAGTCTAATAGTCTTCAACATGTGGAAAGCCAGTTTCTCCAGTACCATTTATTAAAGAGGCTATATTTCTTCCACTGAATAGGGTTGGCTCCTTTATGGAAGATAAGACGGCTAGGTGAACTTGTGCTGAACACCTCAAACGTTTAATGGGCACACCAGAAGCTGGAAAGGCTGGAGTATGGCTCATTCAAGGTCACATACCAGCTACAGGTATCATTCCAGGAGCTCTAGGACTCTTAGGGTAGAATTCCCGGTACCCTGTCTCCTTACAACTTTCACTTACTGTAAACTATTTGAAATAAAGCAAGATATTGTCAAGGCATGTATCTAGTAGTATTGTTTCTATTAACTGCAAAAGTGAAGCAAGTAATTTGGAAGGGTTTGGATTATTCTAAACCAATTTGGGAACTCTTGGCAGAACATCATTCTTTGGTCAGCAAATATTTGTCTTTTAGGAAGTCAATTTTGGCCCATACTGCACAGCATAAAATAAAACGTGTGAGTGGACAATGTGAACAAAGCTAGTGTGGCTACCACTGATAAATGGATCAGCAGGTAGCCAGGGATGCAGGCAAGAGACAAATTATGCTGAAATTTGGGCACAAGTGGCTTTTTTAGCTATTCTAAAAGCAAGGAATCACAGAAAGCTTAGCAGGGAAAAGAAACAGATGCACTAATACACAGAAGGATTTAATCATTGCCTTACCATCATGAAGATAAATTGTAAAGCAATCATCAAGACAGGTGACTCCAGAGTTGCAATGAAAATCATGTAGGGAATTATAACTTCAGATATTTTGCAAAAGAATCCCTCTGATTCACTGATTTATAAGAGAAACAAAGAAGAAATTCACAGAACTTTTTTATATGAAAGCAGTGTCTTTCTGACTATACACACTTTCACATATTCTTGTTAAGACCAGAGGCACCAAGAAATTCATCAGAAAAAAATAAAACTTATGAATGTAGCTTGCGTGTCATTTCTTCTATTCCAATATTGTCTTTTGCAGGCCGATACTCAATTCAAAAATGGTTATCTGGGCTCCACACGATGAAGTAGTGACAGTATCTCTTAGATTCAACCCTCTAGGAAGCCCTTAATTCATTTCTTACATGATCTTTCTTCCTTTTAATATGGAATAATTAAATGTCCTAAATTTCAAAATATTTCTATTCTATTCAGTCTTTCACAATGAAAGAGCTTTCTTCATTTATTTTTACTTTTTAAAAATTTTATGTTACAGCCATCTCAACCTACCCTGGGGGTGGGGCTGACACAGAATGTGGTGCCAGGGAGCGAACGGTGGTCCCTGAGGTTGCCTAAGCAGGTGAATCAGGTGCTTTAGACTGCTGAGGTAGCTTGCTGGCCCAAACAATGATCGTGTTTCTTTGTTTGTTTTTGTTTTTTTGCAGGACTGGGGCTAGAACATGGGATACTGTGCTTTCCAGGCAGGTGTTTTTGCCCCTAAGCTATCTCCCCAGCTATATATATGAAATCGATCATGTGCGTGTAGGTGGGACTAGGCCTCCTTGCCTATAGCAGAAAGCTACCCCAGTGCTGAGAAAAACATCCTGTCTGGTTCAGGCCAGCTATTGGTTGCTGATTAGCCTTGTGTCATCGGATGTAAACTTTGTGGAAGTATAAATAAAGGATCATTTCTGTGTGAGTTGAGTTAGTCTTGCCTATCAGGCAGACTGACGACCACCTAGCCCAACTTTTCATCTCATCTATCTTTTTCATTCCTACCACTGTGTCTCCCTGGGGTTGGACCATTCACAGTAAGATCAACGGATCCCTACACTTATGGATCCCAACATATATTGGCTTGCTCAAGCTGGTTTACTGGTAGATCTGGGGATCAAACCGCGGAAACCGGTACTCAAATGGGATTGCAGGCATACTTAAACCACTGAGCTATCCCCAAAGCCCCCTTTCTTCATTTATTCAATCTTGTCACTTCTAACTTGTACATCACCTGTATATATTACACTTCTGAGCTTCTAAAACAAATAGAAAGTGTTCTTATGCCTCTCATCTGATTATGCCTCTTTCAAGTCACCTGGTTTTTACAGATTAGAGGTAAATGATTCATTTCCTTATTCCTCTCAGAGTCCTCACACTCTGCCCCAGGGCTGATCTCCATCCCCAAGTGACAGTAGTTAATCACAAACCATTTTCATGATTTCTGTTCTCACGTACACCAGGCTCTTTAGATATGTGGCATTGGATTTAGTATATAAGACAAAACCATTACTAACCCAGTGGGGAGCTTCCTTTGTATAGATGATAGATGACTATATAATGCCATTTCAAAACATGCCTTGCCTCATACTTTGCAATGCAGCAAAAGCACCACACTGTGTTCCTTACATACAGCCAGAGCATGGGAGATGAGGAGATTTGCCTTAGACAATTACTATTTCTCATGCCAATAAGATGTTGTCCTTATAAGGTACATTGCTTCTCTTCTCTGTTCTCTAGTATCCCTTTGCTTTCTCACTCAATCTCACTTGTCTCTTCTCCCTCCATCACTATGCACTGCAGCTCAGAATTCAATCCGCCACTAGACTAGAGTGTGAGTTTCACTGGGACATGCACCTGTTCTGTGTGTTTGCCACTGTATCTTCAACCAAGATAGGCCTGGAGAAGAGGGGTAGAGACAGCTTTTCAAATATGAAATGTACTGTGCTAAGAAAGTGGATCAAGACTATGAAGGAAAAATAAAATTTTAATCAAATTAGCTGATGGTTGTACTTGGAAAATTACTGAGACAAATATTGGAAAACAAATTTTCAATAACTGCTTGAAGGCTGGGGTGTGGGCTCCGACGCTGTCTCAGGAGCCTCAGCGGGGAGCAGCCATGAGACAAAAACACTATCTGGAGGCTGCGGCGCGAAGCTTACAGGACAGCTGCCCCGGCCAAGCCTGCCACCTCCTATGACAAGAGCACTTTTGAAGAATCATGTCCATATTGTTTCCAGTTGTTGCTTCTAGATAACTCTCGAGTGCGCCTCAAACCCAAGGCCAAATTAACACCCAAAATACAGAAACTTCTTAATCGTGAAGCTAGAAATCATGCTCTCAGTTTCAAAGAAGCAAAAATTGTGAAAAAGTACAGAGACTCCAAAAATGTGTTGTTGATTACTTGTAAAACTTGCAACAGAACAGTTAAACATCCTGGTAAAAGTAGAAATTTTCTATCAGCATTGAAGAATATTCCTGTCACTCCTGCAAGTAAACTCAGCCGGAAGATACCAGAAAAGACTTCAAATTCCAAAAACATAAATTCCTCCAAAGACAAGAGCCCAGCACTGATTTTCAGAACACCCACATCTGGCCAGTCAACACCCAGTTGCTCCTCCAGGAGTGGGAAGAAAAGAAAGAAACACTTCTCACAGCTAAAAATGTTGCTTAGTCAGAGTGAATCCCAAAAGAATTCAGAGCTGGACTTCAGAAATTTCTTATCTTCACTGTGAAGTTGGATTTTTAAAATAAGAAATGTGTGGGCCCGGCAGGATGGCTCAGTGGTCTAAAGCGCCTGCTTAGGAAAGCTTGGGCGGCTGCAGGGACCATGGCTCTATCCCCGGCACCACATGCTGCGCCAGCCCTTCCCCCAGGGCAGGCTGAGTGAGCCATAAAAATAAGTAAACAAAAGTTCTGAAACAAGGAAATAAATAAATAAATAAATAAATAAATAAATAAATAAAATTAAAAAAAAATAACTGCTTGAAATTAATCTGCAAAAGTGGAGATAGGCAAATATTGGAAAATTAGTCTACATAATTTACCATATTAATAGTTTAAGGAGAAAATATGTGATAATGTAAAACAAATCAATTTACCAATTGATAGAAATGGACTGGCACTATGGATTATGAAACAAAATCCAAAAATATGCTATGTACAAGAAATACATTTAACTCATAAAGAAATTCATAGACTGAAAGTCAAAGAAGGAAAAACAATACTACATGTCCCAGAACCGCAAAAAACAGACAGGGGTAGTGATCCTGCTTGCAGCCAGTCTCAATTTCAAACCCAGAATGGTCAAATGAAATAAACAAGGCCACTACATACTGGTTAGGGGAAAAATTCAAGATGAAGAGGTAACACTCATAAATATGTATGCACCCAACATGGAAGCACCCTTCTATATAAGACAAATCTTAATGGAAATTAATACCCTAATATCCAATACCACAATCTTGACAGGAGACCTTGACACCTCTTTACCCCAAAAAGATAGGTCAAGCAGACAAAAAATTAGCAAAAATGTAGCAGAACTGAACCAGAGATTTGAACAAATGGACTTAGTGGACATATGCACATTATATTAGCCAGGGACTTCTGAATACATTTTTTTTTTTAGCTGCACATGGGACATTTTCTAAAATAGATCACATACTAGTCTGTAGGTGAGGCTTAAAATATGCAAAACACCAGAAATTATTTCATGCATTTTATCTGATAACAGTGCAATGAAACTTGAAATGAATTACAAAAGAAACTACAAAAAACCCCGAAATGCATGGAGATGAAATAAAACTCTCCTCAGCAAAAAATGGGTTACAGATGAAATTAAAGAAGAAAGTAAATAATATCTACAATTCAACGAAAATTCAAGCACAACTTATAGGAATTTATGTGATGCAATGAAAGAAGTGTTTAGAGGAATTTTATACCTGTGAATTCACACATTAAGAAAACAGAACAGGAACAAATAAATACCCTAACACCACACCTCAGATGCCTAGAAAAGGAAGCTGAAATGAAACACAAAGTCCAAAAACATGAGAATATTATAAAGACGAGGGCAGAAATTAATTCAGTTGAGGTGAAGAAAACAATACAAAGAGTTAACATACCAAAAAGCTGGTTCTTTTAAAGATTATATAAAATTGTTAAACCCCTAGCTAATCTTATGAAAAAGACAAAATAAAAAAAAACCCTCAAATTCAAGAAATAAGGAATGAAAAGTGTGTAATTACTAAGGACCCAGTGGACATTGAGATCATTAATAGCTACATTGAGTTCTGATTGTACAGAAATGAAGACACAGAAGAAATGGACAGATTCATAGAAAGGTACAAATTAGCAAAACTCAAATAAGAACTCTCAATAACCCAGTAACAACTAATAAAATATAAAATGTAATAAGAAATTTACTGCCAAAAAAAAAAAAAAGTTCAAGTCCTGATGTATTCACTGCTGAATGCTACAAGAAATTTACAGAAGAACAGTGAGATGGCTCAGCACTCTAAATTGCCTGCTTAGGAATGCTTAGACAACGCAGGGACTGCAGTTTGAGCCCCAGCACCACATGCTGTGCCACCTCCAACCCAAGGGCAGGTTAAGCCAGCCATAATATGAAAAAGAAAAGAAAAGAAATTTACTGAAGATATAATCCCAATACTCCTCAAACTCTTCAATGAAATAAAAATGAAATAATCCTCCCAAAGCCATTCCTGGAGGCAAGTATTATACTAATACCCAAACCAGAGAAAGACGCAACTGAAAAAAAGAACTGCAGACCAATGTCCCTCATGAACATAGATTCAAAAATCCTGAATAAAATGCTAGCAAACAGAATATAGCAAATCCTCAAGAAGACTGATTATACACCATGGCCAGACAAGATTCTTCTCAGATACAAATATGGTTCAGCATATGGAAATCTATAAATGTAATAAATAGTACACTATATCAAGATAGACAAACTAAAAGACCACGTGATCATTTCAATTGATATAGAAAAGGCTTTGACAAAGTCCAACACTCATTCATGTTCAGAATCCTACAGAAAATTGGAATCGATGACCTCTACCTCAATCTGATAAAAGTCATCTATGACAATCGAATTGCTAACATAATTCTATACAGGGAAAACCTGAAATATTTTCTGCTTAGATCAGGTACAACACAAGGATGTCCTCTATCACCACTCCTATTCAATATAGTTGTGGAATCATTAGCTAGAGCCATTAGACAAGAAAGGGAAATAAATTGAATAAGAATAGGTAAAGAATAAATTAAAGTATCACTATTTGCAAATGACATGATAATTTACTTGGACTACCCAAAGAGCTCCACCAAGAAGCTACTAGAACTTTTTTTTTAATTTAATATTTTTATTGTTTAAATTTAACAATGGTTATATTACATATTTTCATCATCAGATCAGTTTAGGTTAATACATATAGGTATATAAGATTGATCAAACAATTAAAAATTAACCCTTTTAAATCAACATTACTTTTTTTTTCTTTTCCCCGAGAAGCTACTAGAATTAATGTGCAAATTCAGTAGCATAGCAGGTTACAAAGTCAATGCCAAAACATCAGTAGAATTCCTCTACATAGATGAAAAATACACTGAGAAGGAAACTAGAGAAACAAAAACTTTCACCATGGAAAATGATATGCTTAGGAATTAATCTAACTAAAGAAGTAAATAACCTATGAAATGAACATTATATTACTCTGAAGAAAGACATCATAGAGGATTTCACAAAATGGAAAGATATTCCCTACCCTTGGATAGGAAGAATCAAAGTTGTGAAGATGACCAGATTCTCTAAATTGTTATACAGATTTAACACAATCTCTATCAAAATACTACCAACATAACTTACAGACCTGGAGAAATCATTTCTAAAATTTATTTTGCATCAGAAAAGACCTAGAATTGCCAAAACAATCCTGGGAAACAAAGATAAGGCAGGAGGCATTACAATTCCTGTCCAAAAATTATACTCCAAAGCTACCGTGATAAAATCAGCATGGTGTTGCCAAAACATAAACCTGAGGATCAGTGGAATAAATTAGAAGATATAGAAGCAGACACAAGCACAGTCAGCCTCCTTATATTCAACAATGTGGTCAAACATGCTTAGTGGAAGAAAGATAGCTTCTTCAACACATGGTGCTGGAAAAACTGGCTCCCCACATGCTGGAAACTAAAACCTGGTCCAGGTCTATCACCATGCACTAAACTAAAGTCAAAATGGATTAAAGTTCTCAACACTAAAACAGAAATATTAAATCTCCTGAAAAAAAAAAAGAGTCGAGAAAATCTTCAAGACATTGGAGTAGGCAAAAAGTTCAAGAACAAAAATCAAACAGCATGGAAAATACTTGAAAGAATTTTCAAGCTCCACCTGGAGCTTTCTGTTTTTGAGAAGTTTTTGCACGTCAAGAGAAATTACCAACAGAGTGAGAAGACAACCCACAAATGTGGAAAAAAAAATCTTAACTAATAAGAACTCAGACAAAAGTCTTCTATGTAGAATTTATAAAGAATGAAAAAGCATTCAGATCCCAAAATATAAAGACCTTGTGGAGAAATGAACATCTGAGATGAGCAAATACTTGTCAGAGGAAGAAATAATTGAAGATAATAAATGCATGAAAAAATGCTCCATATCAGCAGCCACCATGAAATGCAAATTAAAACAACTCTGAGGTACCATTCCCAGAAAGAATAGCTAACATAAAGAAATCAACCAACAATTGTTGAAAAGTCTGTGGAAAAAAAGGAACACTTGTCCACTGCTGGAAGTGATGTAGACTGGTGCAACCATTATGCAGATCAGTGTGGAGTCTCCTTAAAAGACCAAGACTGGAAATCCCATTCTATCCAGCTATCTCCCTACTGGGAACTTTGGCAAAAGAACTGAAAACATCTTATCATAGTGATATATGTGCAGCTATGTTGATAGCAGCACAATTTGTGATTGTCCAATCTGGAAAACAACCAAAATGTGTGTCATCTGAAAAATAGATGAAAAAGATGTGTTGTTTTTATACAGTGGAATATTAGTCAGCTATAAAATAATAAATTCGAAGTCTTCATATGTAAGTGGATGCATCTTAAAGATATACTCATAAATGAAATAAACTAGACCTACATGTGTAAATATTGTATAGTCTCCCTAGTGTTATGAACTCAAAAGAGGGGATAAATGAATATATATTACACAGGTAAATGGAAAACAAGAATTTAAGGATTAAACGATGAAGAGAGAGCAAGAAGAAAAGTTAGGAAACAGCAAGTGTTAAATGATACATTTATGTGCACAAGATAACTAAGACAATGATCCTAAGAATCTCTACCAGGTTTGAAACTAGGAGTTAATTTGCAGAATTCTCACCCTGACTAACTATACGTACTTTTATCTGTGAACTAAGCAGCTAAAGTGAGGATAGCAATGTGTAATACTAAAATGACATTGAAATACCTATCATTCTGGTCTTCTAACTGCATACTGTTTCTAATATTATATGAATTACTGATATACTCTCTCTCAAATAAATGCTTGTTTTTAAAAGAAAGGTAATAAAAGAGCGTAAGAGAGATAAAAAAAAAAATGCCATAGGATTCTCCTGCTACAAATTTTTGCATTGTTAGATTCCTAAATTTACATGTAAAAATATATAATTGTTTTCTTCACATTTTTATAGGAATTTAAACTTTAAAATATAATGGTTGGAAAATACTTGTTCCACGTTACATCTAAGGCATTTGATATTGGAAGATGGTGATGTTAAGCTCAAGTGCCTATGTTGTACGGCAATTATATCACCAAGCTTCTCTTCTGAATGTTTAACAACTTAAGTTTTCAGACCAAAAAAATTAGAAAAAAAAAAAAAAAGATGGGATACAGGGATAGCTAATATTTTAGCCCTGGTCCTTCAAGGTCACTGAAGACTCAGGACATAAGAGAACCTGTACTGTAACATCCCATAACTCAGTGATATCCCAAATTTTCTCTTCAAAAATATTATTGGGTTACAGAGGAAAGTGATCAGTGATGTATAGTGTGCCTAAGGAGAGTCACCTAGAGAGAAAACATTCTCTCAGTCATTCACAGAGAGCAAACTGGTCAAGCAATGGCCATGACTCATCTAGATAGCTGACACTTACAAAAGATCTACAAACTGCTCTGTATCTCTTCAGGATAAATCCTGAGGGGATCTGACTGACCTTGTCAGACACAAAAGTTACATTTTTTGTTATATAGGCCTTACTTTACCTTGTTCTTAAGCATCCAGCAGAAAAGTCTAACTATGTTGTATAAAAAGTAAGCTATATTAATATGCTGAGCTGTAAAAGGCTCAAATCTGCAACTTCTGACATAGCCAGTTCTACTGATAGAGCACTACTATTATGGACTCTTGGACTATATTGGATTAGTTTGATAAATTCATGCAGCTACAATATTTGAGTCCCAGTGGAACACTCATCTCTGACAAAACAAAACAAAAAAGGGGGATAAAAATGAAGGGCCATTTTTAGTGAAAAAATAGGATAGATAAACAGCTACTTTCTCTTAGTTCAATGAGAAGAAAGATTTCTTCCAATAGTGTTTAGACAAGATATCGAGTTTGCATATGAAGACTCCAATATGCAATGTATTCATTATTATAACTGTCTTACTAACCTGTTTTGAAATTGTCCCATTGCTATTTTTTCTCATTAAATTTAATGAAATAAAATTTAATAATTGTTAATATAATCATTTAATGCAAGAGAATAACATGTAAAAAGAATAAAAATCCTCTTGCACATCAAAATAGAAATATAGTAAGGTTTCTAGTTGATATATGCATAGTCTATGGAACTGCATATGAATAATAAATTAAAATAATAAATTAATTTAAAATAATATATAAAAACAATAATATATAATGGCAAATTTGATCCTATGTGTCATATATCTAATTGTACCTACCAAAAGAGCTTTTGATAGCTAAAAAATGCTTCTCTCAAGAAAATATGAAGATGAGAATCCATAGTTTAGGACATTCAGTATTGTAAATATACGCTCTAATTAAAATTTGGTGCTTCTCTAATTAATATCCTAATATTTAATTAACTTTCTTGTATGAAAGAGGCCAGAAACAAGAATAATTACAAAATTATGAAGCAAAACAAAGTGTGAAGGCCTGAATTAAGATATATTTAAAGTTGTATTTATTAAGAAAGTAATTATCCATGTGTGGAGTAGAAATTCCAGACACAAGATTATGAATATATGGAATGTTAATGAATTCATAGACAGTCAAATATGTCAAAGATCTACCATCTGAGTCTGGAAACCAATTTTAGTAAAAGAAACATGTTTGTTTGCTGGTTAGTTTTTTTAGGAATGCAGTACTTAGGGAATTTTTATACTGATTCTGTAAAATCGGTGGCATTTGTCAATAGAATCTGTAACAGCTTGTAGCAAAACATGTGGGCATACACTCATTCTGTCATTGGAGGAATTTCTGAGACAGCTCAACAGCTAATTTCTTCAGAGGCAGGGTCGCTGGACCTTAGAACCCTTTTCCTTACCAAAGCTTTTCTTTATGTTTTTATTTCTGGTGTGTTGTGATAGTTTGAGGTATTGTCTTGTAGATCACATAAAAATCTTTATAAAGCTTCCTAGAAAAGACACAATTAAAAAAAAAATGTATCCTTACCGCAATCTTGAAGACAAAAAATGAAATAACTTTCTTCTGTTGCCAATCTATTGCAACATAGGGAAATCAGAAATAAGTTTTCAGTAAAAAATTCAATGCTTAATGAAAGATGTATATTTTCTCTTTTCTGTGTTCTGCATGTAGCATTGCCTATCTACTCCATATGATAAATTCCAAATTTCCAAATTTGAAATGATAAATCTGATAATATTTCAAATATATGTGCTCACCTATTTAATCAGAAAAAATAGCTGGAATTTAATTTCAAGTTTGTACGTCCTTACATACTCTATTTCCACTCAAAATAAAATTTTGTGAAGAAAGGATTTTCTTCTTTGAGGATGAACTCAGACTTTCAAAATACTAACATTCAAAATAGGATGAAAAATTGTTTTTTTCTGCCAGTTAGGTCTGTTATATCATGAGAAATTCTGACACTTAAATGCCTATTAAACTAGAAAAATCTTGACAAGAAATATTAAAGACATTTTATTTTGTGTCATACTCTCATTTAAAAATCACAAAAAGCTGTAAATATACCTGAAAAATATCTCTGGTAATGAAATACATCCTGTCATATTTGTTACTAAAAACCAGAGCAAAAGTTTTAAAAGCTAATTTACTTTCTGTCTGCCGAAGCAGAGAAGGGGCCTTAGAAGTTATGGTAAGAAAAGGGAACCATTCAAACCTAGAAGGCAAGCACTGCAACTTATAAGGTAAGAAAAAGAACATACTTTCTGTCTAAAGAGTTTATCTTTGAGAATGGACTGTGGTATATAGAATCACAGAATCAAGACCTGTATATACACTGAAAGGAAAGAGATTATTGTACTAATTTTCACATGAAGCTTGCAAACCAGAAGGTAAGAATATTTTGGAACAAATGATTATAACTACTTGAATAGAAACCTAAAATAAGTAATATAACAAGACACAGATTAAATAACATTACATGAGAAAGAGCCCCAAATGTATGTAATAAAAATATACACAGTATATGAGGGTTTCAAAGGTTTCTAAAAGTCAATTAAAATGAATAGTAAAATTTAAATCATACATTACTTTTTAAAATTTGATTTAGTGTGGCCAAAGAATATGCTCTGTATAATTCCAGCCATGAGAAATATATCTGAGATACTATACATGTATCATATGCACTTTCTAAGAACGTGCATGTTGGAGGTGAATCTCAGAGAAAAGAAAAGCACTTCACACAAAATTCTGTGCAAAAATGTTCATAGCGGCACTATTTATAAGAGACAAAAGGTGGAATTAGCTTAAAATTTTATCAGTTAATCGATGGATATAGAAAATGGCATATATGAACTATGACACATCATTTGGTGACGACAAAGGATGAAGTGCATAGCATGCTATACATACTAGAGATAAACTTTGGCAGCACTCTTCTACTTGAGGAGATCCTGTGGACTAAAGTCACAAGCCAAAGCTGTTTGTATGAAATGCCCAGAACTTTTACTCTATAGAGGGCAGGATGGTGATCACCTAGGATTTAGTCAGGTGGGAATGAGGGAAAAGAAGTTGACTGAAAAATCATGGCAGTTTGCTTTTGAGGATGGCAGCAATGTTCATAAATGAAACTGAGGTGATATTTGCACTGAAAAATATATTTGAAAATGCAGATAAAAGTGGAACTGCATACAGTAAATGAGTGAGATTTATATTATGTAAATTTGATATAAATAAAAGTATAAAAGAAAAAGTCAATTCATTCTAAGCATTTGGTATTTTACTCAAATGTCATGTATGTTTTATATATTTTTTCTTTTTGCAAGAATTACTTATAAATACTGCTGCCATGTTGGCTCTGCCCTCAGGTGGCCTAAGCTGTTGATGAAGTCAGGGCATAGTGGCACAGAACTGTAATCCCAGTAGTTGGGAGGCAGAAAATCAGAGGATCACTATGAGTCAGAACTGCATAGTGATCTTGCACAGAAAAAAAAAGAAAAGAAATAGTGTTAATATCTGAGTTCGTGTTTCAGAATTTGTGTGGATCTTTTGACCTAGTTTACGTTTCATATATTTGGAGCTTTTTAATGAATGTGACTAGATAATTCAGTAGTTAAATACAGTTTTAATAGTATCATCCAATGATTTAAAATATATGCCATAAGTTCAGGTATAAAGCTCTATATACTACAAATTTTATGAATGCTTAATGGTTATGTATGCAAATCCTTAATAAAATGAGGTTGTTTCCATTATTTGTATTATAGATTTTTTCTGTTAACATAAGTATGCATTATAAGATATGTTATAATAAAAATTCCCATAAAAGTTCTTAGTAGAGTGGGGTACATATGCAAATATATATATATATATATATATATATATTACATATTATATATATGTTTCAATCATATATTTTGGTTGAGAATTGTAGATCTTTCAATATTTAAAGTAGTTTCTTTTGGAATGTTTGCCTTGAGTGGGAATAAAATGAATAAACTTATATCTAAAATAAAGTTATTATCAGTTGGAATTCAAATAATCAAACAATAGTAATGCTTTTTAAAATGTATCATCTACTACACAGATTAATCACTAAACCTCTAAAATAAACACAAATGTATTTTCTGGTTTTGTGAATTATCACAACTTCAATAAATTCAATTTATCTTGGTATATATTTTGGATCCAAGGATACACAAATATTGCTAGTCTATAGATAAAAATATCAAATTCCTAACGTAAGATACTGATATTAGCTCTGTAATAATACCTTCAATAAATTTAGCTGTGAAAGTCACCCTATTACTATAAGTAGCCTGAGTAATTATCTCTTAAAATGTAACTACTATCATACAATGCCAGCATATTTGGACATTAAAATTATAATCAATAAAAATAACTGTTTTGTAAAATTTAGTTTCAGAATAATTATAACATTAGCAACTATTAATTAATAGAATCAAGACCATTTTTATTTGTTTTGGTAGCAGGAATTGAACTTGGCATCTTGTACTTGTCAAGCAGGCACTTTACTGCTGAGCTATATACCTGGTCTGCAAGGTCAATTCTACAAAAACATATTTAAGAACTTTGAGTATCTCTTAATTGAAATAAAATATGTCTCAGTAAATATGTTACTAATGGTAGATACTCTCGATGAAGTTATTTGCATTTTATGAAATTATTTTAAATAAAGAAATTAATCTAACATTGTACAGATCATTCTAAATATGTTGATCTTTTCACATTTTCTTACATTAAAATTTTTGTGAAACTTGTTTTACTTTTGATTAAATTTAAAATAAGAAATGTTTTAAAAATAAGTATTGCATTTACATGAATAAGAATGGATTATCATTTATAATGTATTAAATATTTAAAATTGCAAGTAAATATTTGAGGTCTACTCTAGTACTAAGCAAAATTGTTTCAGTACCCGAAAAGAAACAATAGTGGCCATGGAAAAACACTGATCTGAAATATGAAAAGTGTGTTCATTAAAATGATGTAAGGTAACATAACCATGTCTGGGCAGTTGTTTAAAAATGCATATAAACAGCTAAGAAGAATCCATTTATGGTTTTATTAACGTGCATTTTTTGACTCCCACTGTGGTGACTGATCATCATATCATCTTGAGAAGTTTAGAAGTTTAACTGAATCAACTCAGCATTTCCAGACCCTATGGAGCAGAGGAGCCACCGTAGAGTGTCTCATCACTTAAAGGATAAAAAAGGTAAATGAGGAAGGATGGATCATTCTGTTTCTTAGGATAAGGTCCAGTGTTTGCTGTTGGCTTGGGCATTGCCTCCTGCCTTCTAGTGCAGACTCATTGTCCTCCTCCATAAATCCTGCAACTTCTGTCCCAGGCCCATCAGCTTTGCACTACAGAACCATCAGCCTCCTAATGTGGATGTGCATGGAGCAATTCAGAGAGTTCCAGAATTTGGACTGAATCCTTTGGCTTCCTGTGAACAGGCACCCTCTGTATGCTTCCTTATTTCACTCTGTGGCTGGTCATCATAAGACAGTCTTGCAATTTATTATATATTTGTATATCTTGTGTTATTTCTATCTCTCTACTGAAGCCCTAACTCATACACACATCCTTGAATAACATTAAAAAAAAAAATCACAATCTACACTCATCAAATGTAGTCTTATTTTTCTAAGTGTAGTCTATTATTTATATATCACCTGCCACATTATGAGTAAAAATGAAACTATTATGAATTTTTAACTCAAGATAGTAGGATAAAATTATCATGAAACTCTATCTTAGAGTAAAGCAGTACTAACAAGATAATTGCAAGCATTAGGCTCAACTGTAGATGGTTCTTCTATACTAATATTGAAAATATTAAGGAATAAATATAATGTGTACCCTAAAAGTTCAACTGCAAAAATGCATTTCTAATTGGATATTTAGACATATTAATATTCTACAATATTAGCATCTAATATTCTGCAATATTAGAAAGTAAATGATTAAATAGATGAATCCATTCATGCCAAATACCGAAGCTTTTTGAATTTTGGTATGAAATTCACCTGTGTGAACTAGAAACTTCAATGAATAATAGTTATAAGACAATATATTTCATTGTGATCCCTTTTACAGGAGTTTCAAAAGTGGATCACTAGGGGCCCGGCAGGATGGCTCAGTGGTCTAAAGCGCCTGCTTAGGAAAGATTGGGCGGCTGCAGGGACCACGGTTCGATCCCTGGCACCACATGCTGCGCCAGCCCAGCTCTCGGAGCGGGCTGAGCTGGCCATAAAAATGAGTGAATAAACAAATAAAGGTTCTGAAACAAGAAATAAAATAAAATAAAATAAATTTAAAAAAAAAGTGGATCACTAGTCATTGAATGACGGATGCGTAGCTAGAGAGTGAAGTGAGAGAAAGAGAAAGTGAGAGCCTAATATAATAATGCCAGAATAAATTATACTATGGTCACTTATTTTTGACAACATATTTATTATTTACTTTTATGTTGAATTTCTACTTTTTAACTTTTTTATTAGTACATATTTATAATACATACATTTTACAATTATTTTGAAAAAGGGTATATGTGCATAATGCAGCTCAATTCTTCTTTTAATCCCATTCCACATCCTTTACCCGGCACCCTCCTCCTTTAAATTCCTTTCCTCTTCATCATTATGGTTGATTTATTAATATTATATCATGCTATGACATATAATGTTTACATTCTTTTAGATTATTAGGTTTCTGTGCATACACATCTCTTTGCAATTTTTTTAGTACATGTTTGTAGTACATAAAATTTATACTCTTCTTGGAACATACAAAATTCAACTTATTAGTTTTTAATCTCTTTACTTTTCCCTTTCTCTTTTCTCTTTAATTTTTCTTTTTCTCATTTTCATTAGGGCTGATATTTTTTTTAAGAATTTTTTATTTTATTTATTCTTTTTTTCTTATTTCAGAACCCCCATTTGTTTATTCACTCATTCTCATGGCTGGCTCAGCCCGCCCCGAGGGCAGGGCTGGCACAGCATGTGGTGTTGGGGATCGAACCGTGGTCCCTGAAGCCGCCCAAGCTTCCCCAAGCAGGCACTTTAGACCACTGAGCCATCCCGCTGGGCCCCAGGGCTGATATTATTAGTCTTAGTTCCTATTTCTTGCTTATAACTCGTATGTTCAATGTAGTTACTAAGTTCCTGTTCATGGCTTATCTTTATTTTACTTCCTCCCCTCCCCTTCCCTCCTCCTCTTACTTACATTCTCTTGAACCCCATCCCAATAGATCTATCCTTTTGTCTTGTTCTCTCTTTTTTTAAAAATATATTTAGCTATTTCAGGTCTCACTATGCAGCTCGGACTCATAGTGATCCTCCTGTTTTCAGCCTCCCCAGTGCTAGGATTACAGGCATACACCACTACACCTGGACTTGGTGACCAGCCTATTCCTTGGGGGCAGCATGTAGTGCCAAGGATTGAACCGCGGTCCCTGCACTTGCCTACACAGGCTCTTTATTCTTCTGAGTGATCTTGCTGCCTCCCCTATCCCTTGTTTCTCTCTATCCATCTTTTATTACATTCTGGCTATTTACCCTTGTCTAAATGAAAAATTCTTTATGATATTTTGCTTGTGCATTATTTGTTTTTCCACTCAAAATTATATTTTCTAAGTATATCCACCTTGTTACAAATGTTTCAGATTTATTCTTCTGTATAGCCCACTAATATTCTATTATGTATAGATATCACATTTTGTTTTATATAATCACTTGTTGATACTATAGTGACTTGATTTGTACCCCAGGAAGGAATTATGGAAGGAATGAGGAAAATATAGATAAAAGAGCTGGGTCATACGGAACCCTCTTTACCTCATGGGCAAAAGGACATGAACAAAAATGGTAGAGGCTATTATTTATATTTAGTATCATGAGACACAAAATTATCTAGCAACTAATGAATTTCATTGTTCAAGTAGGAGGCTTTTCTCAAGACTGAGGTAGCTTGATTGGTTTAGGCATTCTGGCCTTGTTTTACCTCCATACAGATGACCAATTTCCAGCATCAGCTCCTCCCAAGAGCATGCAAGATGCTTCCACTGTTTTGCCGCTATGAATTGTGCTGCATGCATCGCTGTACTATAATATTTTTAGCTGCTTGAGGAAGATATCTAAAAATTGGGAGACTTGAGTCTTACGGACCACTCATTGCACTAGTTTACATCCCCATGAGCATGTAGAAGAGCTCCATTCGCATCCAGGGACACCAGCATTTCTGATGCTGTGTTGTTTTGTTTTGTTTGATGGTTGTCATTCTTTCTGATGTAGGATGATTCACACTATCTTGTAATTGCATAACATTGTTTTAATTTGCATTTTCTAATAGCCAGAGATGTTGAACATTTTAAATGCATTTCTCGACCATATGTGCTTCTTTCTTTTAGAAATGTGTATTCATTTCTCTTGTGTACTTTTTGATTGAACCTTATATAACAAGTTCTTTTATTTTTTGTGTTCTCTCTATATATATTCTAGATATTAGCCCTCTGTCTGAGGAATAGCTGAAATAAAACATGTTTCCATGCAATCAGCTGTATCTTCACTTTATTAAGTGATTGTTCTGCTTTGCAGAAGCTTTTTCTTGTGGTGTAATCCAATTTATTGAATCTTGCTATCACTTCTTGTGCAATTGTTGTTCAGTTTACAAAATATTTCCCTGAAGTTATGATTTTAAATTACCTATTTTACCTTAAAATCGACTTAATGTTTGTTTTTAATATTAATATCTTTGATCAACTTTGATTTTGGTTTAGTTTATGGTAGGAGATATTGGTTAAGTTTCATTTTATACACAGATATGCAGTTTTCTAAGCAGTACTTGTTGAATAAGCTAGCTTTCCTTCCAGACATGCCTTTGGTGCTTTGGCAAAGGTTAACTTGAGTTGAATATGTATTGCAACGTTTCTCAGTCTTCTATTTGGTTCTACTGAGCCATTTATCTGCTTTTGTTCCAGTATCATGTGATTTTTATTACTGTTGCTTTGTAATACACATTAAAGCTCTTGTTTTTCTTATAGACAGAATTTCTTCTGGCTCCATAAGATTTTTAGGATTGTTTGTTCTAGGTCTAAGTAGCATGCTGTTTGTATTTGATTAATACTGCATTGAATCTGCATAATTGTTTTTGAATTATGGTAATTTAGCTGCAGAAGTGGGATGTATATGTGTATCTGTATGCTTTTTCTGATGTCCTCTTCCATATAATTTTTCAGAACACTGTACTTTTCTTTGTAGAGGTCTTTGCTTATTGAGTAAGTTAATTCATATCTATTTCTTCTGAGAAAACTATGAATTGTTTTTCATAATTTCTTTGTCTTTAAGGTCTTTATACAGAAATGCAGTTGATATTTGTACATTGCTCTTGCAGAACCACACACACACACACACACACACACATATATATATATATATATATTAAGAGATAGTGATATATATATAAATTAAGAGAGATATATAAATAATATATATATATAAATTAATGGTATAATTTATATAATTATATATATATATATATATATATATATATATATATCTCACTATCTCTTAATTTTCCACTAAAGAATTATACATCCAATAGTATATTTGCTAGAGAAAGGCTCTTCCTACCCTCAGTTGCTTCTGTGGGAATGTATGGAAGGACCTCAGAATTTCTTAAAGATAAAAATGTTAGATATGTAAATATTTAATACTAATAACTTAAGTTGAATCTCTATGGTAAACAAAGTTTAAATTATTTTATTTTGAATAGCTCTCTCTCCCTCTGTTTCTCTGTCTCTGTCTCTCTATGTCTCTCTCTCTCTCTGTCTCTTTATTTTTCTGTCTCTATATACACATAATAATTTTATTCTAAAATCACCAATATTTTCATTTAAATATTTAATGCCTACATTTTAAAGTTTTATGAAACTAAAGATTATCAATTGCTAGAGGTCATGACTCAGGCCTGTAATAACTGCAGTTGGATGGGTAATGCAGGACGATTTCTGTGAATTCAAGACCACCTTAAGCTGCATAATTAAATTTAAATCTATCTACATTACACAGCAAGACCTTGACTTAAAAATGACTTAAGTCATGTAGACTTACATACCTCTCTACTTATAATGAATTTTATTTCCACAGGTTACAAATGGATTTATCTGTTTCAGGTTGGTGAGTATCAAGGATAATGCTGAACCTTAAACAATTTTTTAATAGTCAGTAAATAAAACAGGTATGCAAGTGTTACTTAGAACAATATTTTCATTTCTTTTAGATATATACTCAGGAGCAAGATGTATGATATGGCAAAAATAATTTTAGTTTTTGAGGCACCTCCACACTTATCCCATAATGACTGTACTAATAACTTACCTTCACTAACAGCATGTAAAAGTCACCTATCTATCCATGTCTTTATATGCATTAGTTATTTTTTGCTTTGTTGAACACTAGCCATTTTTACATGTATAAAATGACATACTATCGCAGGTACAATTTGCTTTTCACTTATGACTAATAATGTTGAACATGTGTTTATAAAATTTGCTGTTTATTGACATTTTTCTTGTAAGAAGTCTCTATTTAATTTTCAGTTTTAATTGATGATGTGTTTATTGTTCAGCATTTTAATTTAATGTGTATTATGTATACTAATTCTTTTTCAGAAAATTGGCTTACAAAAGCACCCTTTCATTCCGTACATTATCTCTTTACTGCTTATTGTTTGCTGTGGAGAAGTTTCTTAGATAAATATAACCCTGTTTTTCCATTTTCACGTTTGCTTTCTGTTCTGTGTAGGTATCATCTAGAATACCATTTCCTATGTCCTGAAATGTTTCCCATGTTATCTTTCAGTTGTTCACATTTTCAGGTGTTAAGTAAGTCTTTGATATATTTTGAATTGTTTGTTGCCATAGGTATGACTTTTGGGGCAAAGTTACATTTTGTGCTTGCGAGTTGCACAGTTTTCCCAGCATTACTTTCATCAAAGCTTGTTTTTGGTTGCCTCTACATGTGTGGATTTGCTTTTGTGCACTCTAGTTGGTTTCATTAATTTTAATGCAGCTTTAACAATAGACTTGTAACATGGCATGCACCCAGATATTGTTCTTCTCCATCTTTGGATTTTGCTTAAATTTACTTTAGATTTTGATGGTTATCTTGAATTCCATAAAAATGTTAGCATTGTATTTTATAGTTCTTGAAGAATTTCATTGACACTTAACGATGTCATCAATGTTCTGTAAATTGTTTTGCGTAATTGGATTCTTAAGCAATAGTATCTCTTTAAATCAATGGATATGGAAGGTCTTTTCACTTGCTTGTATCATTTTCAATTGCTTTCACTAGTGTTCTGTAAGTTTTATTATAGATTTCTTTCACTTGCTCTGTTGCATTTAATTCTAAATGCTCATCAACAATGTGTGGAAGTAGAGAGAGAGAGAGAGAGAGAGAGAGAGAGAGAGCCTGTAGATCCTTCCTAAGTATATTATATATATTACATATATATAATTAATATTACTCATCTACAAAGAATGATGATTTCTAAACATTTGCAACATAATGGATTGTGCTCAAGAATATGTAAAATAAAATTAGACAGAGAATGACAACTCACATACTCTTTCACCTGTGAAGCTAAAAAAAAAAACCATCTGAATGTAGAACATGAATTACTATAATTGGTAAGCTGAGGAAATGGCTTGGAGTTTTATTAGTGAGTAATAAAACACTTAAATAAATATAATAAGTTCTAGAATAACTTTACCTTGACATGATCAGTCTATATTGTATACATGTATTGAAATATATTGAACTCAATTAATCTCCAATTACTGTGTTAATTAAAAATTTAAAGTAAAAACTTTTAAAGTAAAAACCCCAACTACCATGATTGGTCATTACATTTTAGACACCTGGATTCAATAAAAGTTATAAAGAATCTAAGTTAGATAGAAATTGATATACAGTCAGAAAGAAAATGGACTCTCAAAAAAGTATACAGCATAGAATAAATACATCAAAATTATACTTAAAAGTGCAGCTAAAAAGACCAGGCTTCAAGGTAAGGATGCAATTCCAGGCCTACTTGCCTTCTTATGAAATATAACAATAACTTGAAATTACAGCATAGTTAACACCACCTGGTCTGAAAAGCTCAGTTAGACAATCATTGTTCAGGCAGGTGAACTGAAAATATGGACCTATCCTTTCCCCAAAATTCCCTTGTTCTTTCCATGTATCCCTGCTATGTGATACACTTCCATATCAGATCAATATTACATAACCAGCTATACTTATACTTCTATAGGTTAATTGTATCTTGAGTAATTATAAATTACTCCTGACAAAAGAGCCTCATTGGGGAACCCATTTTCACAACCCCTCCTGTCTCTCAAGAGCTATTTCTCAATAAATATTTCCTATTTCATTGCTCCTTAAAATTCATTCTTTGACTTTTGGAGACACAAAGTAGAAACATATGACATTTAATAGTTTAAGAGTTATGTTTTACCTCTATCAATTATATCATATGCAAATAACAGTTATCAACATTGAACTTAATGCAATGAAGCTACTATGTATAATAGTAGCAAGACCTTACAGAGGATCCCAGAGGATCTGTCCTTTACTATAGTGATCTAGTGCTTGACTTGAAGCTATGACACACTTTTTATCACCAGCATCAAAATAGATTATTGAACCACATATCAGTAGCCTGAGAAAACATCAACATTCCAAATTTCATGTCTTCATTCTGCTAAGAGTTGTACTTTCATAATATCATAGATACATTTTAAATGAAATTATAATGAATTAATGGTTTAATGTTGACTAATTGTTTTTTAAATAGAAGGCAATCTCATTTAGTTAAAAATGAAAACAATTCAAATAATCCCAAGAACATATACTAAGGAATTGCAGTGGAAATATTTGCTGAAAGTTCAATATATTCACATCACCTTTAAAAATTTTGTTTTCTGAGCTTTCTAATTTTATATGATCATTTATTCTGAGTACAATAAAATGAAACAGAATTATAGCACAAATTTCTGCTCAGAAATGATGGGAGTTTCTATTTTCTAATTTGTATAGGAATATCTTTATTTTTCCTATTTTCAGAGAAAATCATGACTTTTCTACTTTTCTACTTAGTGCAATATTACTAACAGTACAGAAATTTAAAACTGCATTCTTTGCGTCTTCCTGGTATAAGTCATCTGCCTACTGAACAATAATATATAACATATCCCCTAACAGAAAATATAAATATCTGAGAAAATTAAGCTTATATATTAAAATTGGAAGAGACCACATAGCTGAATACAAGAGGGGCCTCTTTCAGAGCTACCCAGAAAAACTCAGCTAAAACACAAGTAAGTAGAAGAAACGGAAGGGACATACACCCTGAAACTAAAATCAATATGACGTAGACTAAGAGATCAAGCAAAGGATATATAAACTATCTAATGATTTAGCTGGCCAACCCCTCAACTGACAGTGCATCACCAGATCTGGATTACTTAAAGATACTCCAGGCATAGAGACTGTGTAGATACCTCAGTGGTCTAAGCTCCTGCCTAGGCAAACACAAGGACCTGGGTTTGATCCCCAGAAGTACATGCTGTGCTGGCCCTGCTCTGGGTGAGTCAAGGAGGCCAACTGGGCATGGTAGTGCATTCCTGTAGCCCAGCACTAAGGAAGGTAAAACAGGAGGATCATTAGAAGTCCAAGATGCATAATGACATGCTACACCAAATATATAAAATTAGGCAGGACAGCTGCAACCTGTGGGCCCAGTTGCATAGGTGTGGAACTTTCTGATGCCATTTAAGAACTTGAACAGTCTCTGGGGTGCCTATGGGACCCTGGTAAATTACAATCTTTCTTAGCTCCTAATGCACAATTTAAAAACTTTGCTGATGCTCGTCAAAACTTTCAAGAATTGAGCCTGGCATTGTGGCACACGCCTGTAATCCCAGCACTCTGGAGGCTGAGGCAGGAGGATCTGTGCAAGTTCGAGACCAGCCTGGGCTAGAAAAGTGAGCTCAAGGCCAGGCTGAACTGCATAGTGAGAACCTGTCTCAAAAAGACCAACAAAACAAAACAAAACAAAACAACAACAACAAAAAACAACAAAACTTTCACGAATTTAGAAGACATTTGAGTAGCCTGTACAATACAATCTTAGGGCCCAGTGCTAGTAGGCTGTGGGGTTTCCTGGAGCCATGTAAGAACTCTGGTGGAACGGACAAAACCTGCAGGACTGTGATTGGGTGATTACCTGGAGCTTCAAAAATGCAAAATGCAGGAGCAAAAGGCAAGCACAATCCTCTAACTCACCCAGAAAAAGGCTAGGAGAAAAACATGTACAAGAACTTAGAAATTACACACTTGTAATCTCTGAAATGATAGCACCTGAAATAAAGAAAATCTCTCAGGTCCAACAAGAAATGTCAATGACTGTGAAATAATTGCTGAGTACAGCTAAAGACGACATAGATAAAAAGTAGAGAATAGAAAAATCTTGGAAAAACTGCACGAAAACAAGAAAGAATTGGGCTACGTGAAATAAATTCAGACAGACATCTAGTAAATCAATAATTCCACTGCAAGCTGGCAAAACTACTTGACTTATACTGAAGATAGACTTTTAGATCTTGAAAACAGTGGCACAGTTAATGAACATGAAAGGAAATATCTCTTAAAACTAAGAAAGAATCAGAAGATAACATTTCAACATCCAGAACACGATGCAAAGAAAAATAATATAAGAATAATGTGTGTCAGGCTGGCAAAATAGCTCAGTGGATTAAAGTGGCTGCAAGCAGGTGTAGGGACCAAGGGTTCAATCCCAGGGCCTGCTATGACAAACCCGCACTCAAGGTACACTGAGAGGATGATTGAAAGTGGTTGTGGTGGCATCCACCTGTAATGCCAGCTCTTGGGAGGCTGTAAAAAGGCAGATCACTATGATTCTGATCCAGTAGTGAGACCCTGAACACCCTGTAGGCACTTTCCTAAACATACAATTACAACAAAAGAATATATGTCAATGAAGCAGTGACAACCAGCACAAATGATATAATAAGATTATTTACAGAAGTACTAGCAGAAAAAAATTTCCAACCATGAGAAAGGAACCTGGCACACAGATAAATGAGACATATAGAACTCTGCACAGCCATAATCACAATAAATCCACACCTAGACATATAATAATAAAGATTTCAGAAATTTAGCGAAAGAATAGAATACTAAAAGCTGTTAGAGAGAAGAAACAGCTCACCTGCAATGGAAAGCCCCTCAGAATTACTGCAGATTTCTCAACACAAACCATCAAATCAAGAAGAGATTTAAATGAAGTATTTCAGGTCCTCAAAGAAAATAACTTCCAACCTGTACCTATGTACTCTGCACATCTTTCTATCAAATTCAACAGCAAAGAAGGACAATCCCATGAGAAAGAAAAACTGAAGCAATTCTTGACCACCAAACTAACCCTACAAAGAGTACTAATGGATATTTTAGAAAGAGATAGATGTGATCACATCTTCAAGAACAGCAGAAAGGAAGCAGCAAACACAATAAATAATTAAAAAGAGGGGAAAATCACAGAACCTGTAGAAGGAAAATAACATGACAAACATAAGCCAATACCTATCAGTTATAAACATCAATGTAAATAATCTCAATTCACGAATCAAAAGAATCAAACTAGCAAAGTGGATTAAGAAACAAAATCCAACATAATGATGCATATAAGAAACACATTTATCTCAATATATTCACAGCATAAAAGTCAAAGAATGGAAAATAATCTTCCATGAACAGGAAATGAAGGAAAGGCAGGGGTAGCTATCCGGACTGCTGACAATATCAACTTCAAACCAAAAATCATTCAAAAAGATAAAGAAGGTGACTACACACTTGTGAAGAGGAAGTGATAAAAATTATGCGTATGTGTGCACCCAGTTTATGAGCACATGCCTATATAAAACACTTTTGTGTCTCTTTTGAGACAAGGTCTTCTATGCAGTTCAGGCTGGCCTTGTGCTCACTTTTGTAGCCCAGGCTGGTCTAAAACTCACATTCTTCCTCCTGCCGCAGCCTCCCAAGTGCTGGGATTATAGGAGCATGCCACCATGCCTCGCTATAAGACAAATTTTATTGGACAAAAAATGGAACAAACAATAATACAATCCTAGTGGGGGCAGTTAAACTTTCTACTGTCACAGTAGAGATAGGTCAAGTGGGCAGAAAAATCAGCAACGAAACAATACAACAAACTTGTGAAGAAATCAATTTGGTAGACCTTTACAGTGTGTCTCACTGTTTTAGTTACTTTTTACTCATTGCTGGGACAAATACCCAACACTCAAAATGAAGGAAGGAAAGGTTTATTTAGCTCACAGTTCGTAGAGGTTTCAGTCCATATTCGGCTGGCCCAAGGCTGAGTGGAGCAGGGCGGAGAGCATCCAGTTCATGGCGGCAGAACAGCAACAAAATGGTGGCAGAGG